>VYZW01007420.1:17301-33417 GCA_013401315.1 Balaeniceps rex | reverse complement strand
CAGACATAACAGTTAGAGCTCACCTGTCTATGTAGTTGTTGACTACATTCACCCAGAGACACCTTTGAGCTCTGCTGTATGGTCAGAAAGCTGTCTTCAGTAACAGAACTCTCATCTCTTTAGATCGATACATGCTGGTAACTGAAGGAACAGAGACTACAACAGTAACTGCTGTTGGCTCTAACAGTTTAGAAGAAACTGAGAATTTAAAAGTAAATTAACTCATAGCAACTGGGAAGAATATAGGGGCTAGAGCTGCACAGGAGGTCAGGTCTACTAGCCTGCACACCTGGCAGTAACAATTTTCTTTCTTTGCCTCTGNTTGATTACTAGATGGTTTCCCCTGCACCATGAACTTCAAATTCTTTCTTTGCTTAAAGAAAGCACTGCCTGTATGGAAAGTTTAAAGAAAAGGCCACATTGCTCTGTAATAGTGTGCTGGATCAAATACATTACTTACTTACGTGCTTTCATTAGGCCAAATGTTGCGCACAGCTACCTATTAAGTAGTTAATGATCCATTTAAAGTAGTGAGAGTTACACCAAACAGGATTTGAACCGAAGACCTTCAAATACAACAATGACTGAAGTTGTTACGCTTCTTATACACCACCTTCCCTCCACTCACACAATCCGCTTTGACTCCTCCCCTGGTACCCACATTCAGCAATCAAGAGCTACAGTCCTAGTACCACCTTCAACCTCAGCAACAGGCAATGCACAAAGCATGTGCCAAATGATGGGTATCGTGGCAGAAGACAGAGCATCAGATCTTGGATGACTCAGAATATAGCAGAGATCAAAACTATGCTTAGCTGACTACTTCCAGATATTAAAAAGGAGATGATACGTGTCTAGAAGCAGCATGCAAAGATTCTCATTACCATAATAACCTGAAATTAGTATTTCTTATTTTGTCTTTTACCCTCTTTCCCTTTGTACATCAAATACATGTGAACACACCTGCAGTTTAGAGTCATTTTCCAATTAGCGTAACATACCACATACAAGAGTGGGCATTTGCACAGTTTATAAGTCAGTCTTGATGTAACACTTGCTTTGCTGCTGTAAGGCAGGCAATACAGTGATGGCAGCAGAAAAACCCAGGAAGGTTGGCTAGCATATTTCCAGAACTCCTCTCCAAATTCTTTCATCTCAAGGTCAGTTCACCTCGTGAAGCCAGAGGTAACACAGACGCTTCCAGAAATCCAGCCTCTCCCTTCCTGTAACAATTACCCTCTTGCATATTCCCATCAGCAGCTGGGACAACCTAGCTGTAACTGCTTAGGGATATACTTTGATAACAAATGTGGAATTTGGCCAAAACAGAGATGCAAATAATTCCTGGGGGAAAGAAAACTAGACTTAGTCATCTCGAGCAATTTATGAAGACTTTCCACCACTCTTCCCAGCATCTGAGCATTTCGACATTAATGAAGACAACTAAGCGCCACTGACACATGTATTTTATTTATTGAGTTACAGTAGAGCGTGCCATGCACTGAAGTGCATTACACTTTACAATTCAGTGAACAAATAAGGTTCGGTCATCAAGTCTCCTTAGACTGAAGGGGATCTGCAAGATAAAAAAAAAATATTAAGTTATGTCGGAAAAACTTCATGCTCTAAGTAAACATATTAGTATGTATGAATGCAAAGCAAGAGAGAGAAATGTTTGTGTGGTGGTTTAGTCTAGAGGAATTCCCCCTGTTATTTCCTGATGGTTTAAGATTCACACACCCTTCATGTGGCAAACAGAAGTGAAACATGGAACAAATCAAGAGCTGGAACAGTACTGCACAGCACATCAGATTCACTATACATGCTGCACTGATAACTGAATCAATCTTGCTAAGGGCCTGAAAGAGAAAGGAATGCAGGTTTCAGATAGGAGCCAGAGAGGAAACAAGTGGTGTAGGCAACCTACCAAGGAAGGAAGAAAACCAAATTCAAATCGCTTCTCCACATTATATTGAACACAATCCAAGACCAGCTGTGCTCCATGACAAGAGTCATGCAAGTGGTTAGCACCAAACTCTTAGCTTGGCCCTTTATTCTATTACTTAGCACACTGTAGCGGTAGGATACTCCTCAAATTTATACTTGCGCTTAGTTTCCATTATCAGTACCACCACACAAAGTCCATGCCAAGTAGATGAAACGGTGTAAATTCACACTTTGGTACCAAGTTGCCGACATGCCCAGCAGGAACAAACTCAGTGCAGAGTACCAAGCTAACACCTTAGCTAAGGAATTCTCCTCCCTACCTGCCCTACGCTTTCCTCAATTTTGGGGCTAAGTACTGATTCCAAAGTGAGAATTCAAAGAGGTTAAACCACTGTATTTACTGCCGCATACAGAATACATTCCAATAAAACGGGAGATGTTGAACATGCATGACCACTATACCCTTTAGCTAACTATACCAAAAAAGGCATCAAATTCAACATCCATCCAACTTCCATAGCTAAGATTTAAGCTACTGAGGCAAATGAAAATGTCTTCCATCTGTTCTGTGTACTTGTCCTTTTCACAGGCTTTCCAGAACATCTGAAACACTGGCATTGTTTTTCCCCTTCTTGTATTTATGTATTCATGTGCAGGCACAAAAAACCAAACCTCTTTCTACTATGAAGGAGTGAAAAATATCAGTTCTTATATAAATAGGCTAAGGAATAAGAAGCATCAGCAATTCAAACAAAGTCACATATAAAGATTTGTCTTTCACATTTTCTTTTGAGCTGGTGTAATTAAAGAATGGAATAAATGTTTAGGAAACATTTAATTTTAACAGGTGCACACAATGTGCAATTGTTTTTTTAAGCTGCAAATGGGAACATAAGCTAACTGAGAATGGAGCTCTATTTGCACTGAAAAAAACCCTGCTCATGATTCCAGTTAAATATTCAACATGCATCCTTGTTGACAGTGTTTGTTTCAAATGATTTTACCACCAGATGGCCTTTCAGAATACTCTGATGAAGGCCGCCTGACTAAAGAATGCAATTCCAGCATCCAATTCTAAAAAAGTTTAAAAGTGCCTGTGTATTAGCAATAGAACCGAACCAGAGGCAGAATTACCAAGATTAAAGCCAGGTAAATTTATCATTTCATTATTTATCTTTGTTGCAGTCATAGCTAAAGAACAGAAGTTNGGGGGGGGGGGACTTCCATGTTTTTTTTTTTTTCTTTTTAAACTTGTTAGAAGAGCTGGAGCTCTGTTTTTTTAAGTAATAATGTTATGCAGAAACCAGGTCGTTGTAGATTGTCACACAACAGAATTTAGTATTAATAGTGTTAAGTACAAATCTTTTATTCAATTTTGCTGCTTTAAGCAAACAGGCTGAGAAAATCCAGCTGGCCAGGATAATTAGAGCCACAGATTATCACGTAATGATCACAATATGAAAACATTCCAAAAGAATGAAAAAGCTATCATTCTAGATTAGTTTGAAGTCATTTTAAGAGAAGCAGAGAACTCAATGTAAGAAATTTGGATCAAGAAAGGGGGAGGACTTTATTGAGTTGTCACATCATGAGCTTGTGCAGTTTAGTGAGTGTGCTTATTAATAACTATGACAAGGTTGAAATCAAGACTCTTTTTTTCCTGGTGTTATGACAACACGTAAGGGAGAACAAAGTTTGGTAGTCTTCAAACAAAAGGCAGTATTAAGTGCTAGGAGAATAGTATCGTGAACAAAGTTCTATTCAAGCTTACTGAAGTATGGCAAAAATCTGAGTATTAGTACACAGAGCTGTATGCCATTGTGATTTTATATGTATGTAGTTATATATGTATGTATATATATATATGTTTGTATATATTTAAATATATTTCCCCTCATGACTAGTTATCTTCCCCCTCTCACCAACTTCAAAAGACAAAAGGATGTGTGGAAGCTGTCTCTGTTTCTTACATTAAGATGCATGCTATTAGACAGAAACAGCTTCTCCATTTTCACATTCACTGTACCACCACAAGTATGTAAGTAGTAGATACAGATAGCCTGAAGCTAAGCACTTCAAGATGTGACAGCATCAACATAACAGTGATATCAGGCAAGTCTTCTAGTTTAATACAAGAGCTTGGCTCCTCTCCATGGCTGCATGAGGAGGGAAAGGCCTAGCGTCACTCTGTGCAAGTCTCCTATATCACACAAGTTAAACAAATTACCCAAAAGGTATTCAGGAGCTTTCTATTCTGCCCTTACTCCCCACTCCCCAGTTCCCGTATTTCTTCATGATTTAATTACCTGGAGGTCTCTCAAGTGCAAATTGTATTCTTTTTCTTTGGCAGCACCTTTCTATTTGATCAAAAAGGAAGAACCTCCAAATAGAAGCACAATGTTTCACTGCAACAATCCAACTTACTTTTGCTCTAATGCGGAGTAGCTTATTACCTGTAAATGCAGGTTAGCATCATTTGGGCGGTGCAGACTCAAACACACCAGCTGCTCTCATGGCTTCGAAGTCCTTCATGGGATCATAGTTTTTATAGAACTCTGCATAAGCTCGTTTTCTGGGATCAGCAACTAAAAACTGGAAAGTAACACACAGAAAATTACAGCTTGCAAAACTTTACGAACAGAATTTTTTTTCTATTAGTGCTATGATTTGTATCAGTGGATATCAGTCTAAAAAGCCTTTAGCTCAAATTAGTAAAATATTACTTTGTTCCTGTTCAAATCCATAGTTCAGGCTACCTGACCATTGGTCAGGAAAACAAATGTCTGAAGTGAAACCTTAAGAACAAAGTCCGTTACAAGATAGCACATTATGCTTTTAAGATCCAGAAACACTCCACCTATATCAACACTCAAGTGTCCAATGCCCTCCCTGCTAATAGTTTTATACATAAAATATGACATGATGGCAAGTTTTGTGCCTGTGGGCAGCTGCAAAACTGTAACTCCAGATAAAGTGGCATCCTAAAACAATGCATTACACTTGAGCTACACTGTAAGTCAACTACAGAAGTCTGGTAAAATTTTACAAGACTGCCAAGCCACTCTTACAGCTCACCAATATAAAAAGACACAATCCTGACTCTGAATGCTCATTCATCTGAAGCACAGGGATATGCTCAAAAAGCCCCCCAAAATGTGAAGGAAAGTTCAAGGTGGGTTTGTCCAACAGTATCTAATATGTAACTAAGTAAATCACTACTGAGATCCATGTTACTTGTTCTAAATACGGTCTGCTGCCTTACTAGTGTATTAATGTGGGGGTGCCAAGCAAGGTATAAAACCATAGACCATTAAAAAAAATTATATTGTAAGTCTGACCACAAACAAGCTTGCCTACCGCTCATCAGATGTGTTTAAGTAGATGTTGAGCTTTAACTGTGCAAGCTTATTGTTTCTGATAGACATTTGTTGATCTCTAAGAAGTTTAAGTGGATTGTGATATTTTTGTGAACCTGCAATTAACTTAATTTCTAGTCCCTTTTATCAATAGCTTCCAGAGTACTCAAATGCTGCAAATAGTATATGAATGAGTTCAATGGGCAAACCAAGATCCAGTTCTTCCACAGTAATTCAAACTATCTTGCTTGCTTTGTGTATGAGATACAAGAATTGTTTAGTAAAGGCACTCAAGCACAACTACCACTCTCACCTTTGTCAGAAGTCTCTTAAGGACCACAAAAAACAAACTCCAATCTGTAAGTGGGTCTTTTTGGAAATGTAATGCTCCATTTCCACATGATACTTCAAAAGAAAGGATGAAAGGACCATACTAACCTTGCCTACACTGATATCTTCAGTGTGAAGGACAGGTTTTCCTTCCAAATTGCTTATCAGCAAGTTTTCTGAAATCAGTCTTTGACAACTCTCTCAAGTCTCGGATACCGTGACAGAGAGAGACACAGACTATCTAGAGTTAATGCGCTTCAATCGTGCAAACGATCAAGAGTAGTCTAGGACTAGGAGACTCAAGGTTAGTTGTCATGAATTGCGTGATCTTGATCACACAGCTTAAAGCATCAGGTTATTCATATCATTTCTTCAAATGAAGATTAGGAAGATTTATTTATGTTCTGGAAACACGCTTACAAAAATACATTACTAAAGCTTTCTGATGAACAGCTCAACCAAATCTCAACAAAAAAATATTATGAATTCTTAAAACACTCTAATGAGTCCAGTTTATAATTGAATGACTACAGACCTTACCTTGTATAAAGCCGCACATCCCACAGATACAACAAATGCCCCAAATAGGTGAAACTTCATCCGCCTGGCCAAAAGGCGCCGCATTTGTGGCTTAGGCAATAGTGCAGATGACATGGTGACTGTATTTCCTAAAAGAAAAAAAAAAAAAAAAAAAAAAAAAAGAGAGAATTGTGGGACAAGAAGCTCTACTTATATAATTTTCTGTAACTCTACTCCATAAAGATTGTGCTTTTTGTATTGTGTAATAATCACCTCCACAACATAGAGCAACAGCGCTCCTCTCTATTTGAGTTTTCAAAGAGAATATTTAAGGGAGAACATTCAAGGACAACCTATTTATGATGTGAATCTAAGTAAGGTTTTATACTCCTTGCTTCCAGTACTCACGGAATCAAGACTGGCCTTCGCTGTTCATACTAAATCCTTCCCTCCCTGCAGGGTCTGCCATTTCAGGCCTGCTGTCCCGGTGTTTACATCAGAAGACATTCAGAACATTGATCACATTTTATTCATTTCTAAGCAAAAGGACGTGCCTCTCGAACTAGTTTGTGGTTTGTTTTTTAAAGTAACTGCAAACCCTATTGCATTAAAGAATTTTTTTCTATTCGGTAAGATTTTACTAAAAACCTACAAGGCCCGAAGCAGGCGGCTCTCTTTAAACACAAGTTAAAGGCTCACTCGGCTGGGAGCGGCTCCGAGGCAGTGCTCCCCGCAAGGCGCTGCCCTCTGTGCAGCCTCCTGCGCTCGCAGGGCCAGGGAGCGGGATCGAAGACCAGGAGGTGGCCCAGCTGTCCCCAAAAGCCGCGCACGCCCACTCTCCTCTCACACTGAAAAGGAACCATCACAGACAGGCCCCTCTCCGGCCCCGCCGCCGTTGCCGGAGGAAGGGGCCGCAGCGCCGTAGCCAGGCTGAGAGACAAGCCTCGCACCGGTCCCCCCTCACAGAAGGCGCTCAGGCCCCTCACTGCCCTCCAGCAGAGTGGCCGCCGCCGCAGGGCCCGTCCCCGCCACCCTCAGGGACGCGCAGAGGTCATGGGCTGCCGCGACGGGCCGTAGGGACGGGGCCGCGGGGAAGGGAGGGAGGAACGGAGGGAGGGCAGCGGCTGGCGGCCGCGGGGAAGGGAGGGAGGAAGGGAGGGAGGGCAGCGGCTGGCGGCCGCGGGGAAGGGAGGGAGGAAGGGAGGGAGGGCAGCGGCTGGCGGCCGCGGGGAAGGGAGGGAGGAAGGGAGGGAGGGCAGCGGCTGGCGGCCGCGGGNCCTCACCTTCGCGCGGCCCCACCAACGTCCTTCCGGCCCGGCGCCCTCTGCGGCCCCGCTACCCCGCATGCGCGGGAGGCGTGGCCTGGGTACGGCGAGCGGCTCGGCTCAAACCCGGCCTTGCGCGCACTCCCGCGGCGTGCCCGGCCCCGCGCGGGACCCGCGTGGCGTGGCGTGGCGCGGCGCGGCGGGGGAGCGGGAAGAAGGGCGATCGGCCTCACCGTGTCGGGCCTCGCCATTGCCGGGCAAGAGTCAAGGGAGAAGGGCGTGCTGCCCACCTGAAGGACGCCGGGGGTGACGCTGCGGTGCCGAGGGGCTGAGTAAGGGCCCTTCCCTCGCCTCCGGCGTCCCGGGCACCGAGCACCCTGAGCGGGCGCAGCAAGCACCGCGCCAGCCGGCCTGCCCGCCGCCGAGGCGCCGGGTTGTTCCCCACTGAGGGCTCAGGCTGCACCGGAGCGCGGTGCAGAGCAGCGGCTGGCGCCTGGAGCGCCCTCAGCAGAGCTTGCCGGGCTGAGCCGGGCCAGGCCCAGCTGAGCCGCAGCCCTCGCGGGGCTGCGTGCTTGCTGCCCCCACGGCTTCCCCGACAAACCGGTGCCCTCCGCCCTTCCCGCACACATCGGTCACTTTTCCAGATCTCCAGAGCGGCCATCAAGTCCAAAAGGACGTAATGCCAGAATACACAAAATAATAATCTTTATAGCGTTTGCTGAGAATGATTGGCCAAGCCTAGAAGCAAATTAAGCCATTTGTAATCCTTTCTAGATAGCAAGTTTTTGTACCTTTCTTGGAAATGAGGCAAACATGTGCTTTGCCCATGGTTTCCACCTAATTGACACCGGCACATGGTATTGTTTTTATTCCTGGGGAGTCTCTGTGGGATTTACACTAAGTGCTATAAATTCCTGCCTTGAAAAAACTGAAGCCCCTCCTGTGCAGTGAGGTATTCATTCAAGCCTTGCACTCTCTTGCCAAAGCCAGCAGATCCTGACATCGAATGATAGAGGAGATTGGCCCTTAAAACTGAAGAGAAGTTGGTTTTCCTTTGATGGGATTAAAGAAGAAGAAAGTGTCAGTAGAAAACCGCAGAGAGAAATCATACAGCCGTGGCTACAAGCTGGGAGAATGGTCTTTGCAACAGGAGTCTGAATAGATGCAATTTGGACAATGTTCCTCAAACTGAAGAAAAGTTTGTTACAATAGTTGAGAGTGAAATGCAGAATGTCTGTCCAAGAGTTTTTCCTGTGTGGGTTAACACAAAAAGCCAAATGTTAATGATGTCATGCAGAAAGAATGACAAGATATATCTATAACCTGATTGTGGGGGTCTAAGGAAATAGCCAGGTCCACAAGGTCCATGCTATTCCTGAGGCGAGCTCATGCAACCATTCGGTGAGACCAGGAAAGAAATGGCAGGGAGAGTTGTCTAAGGGATCTTAAAATCTCCACTCAACTTGCCCTTGTATGGCACAATGTCAGAAAAAGAGGATACAAAATTATTTGGAATAAAAGCATAGCAGGTTTCATGGCTACTATCATTATAAATTATATATGAGGAATTTTCCTATAAATGCCGGTCATGGTGAGACAGAATATTTTGGTGGATGGACCTAGGTCTGCAAATAAAAAAATCTTGATTGCTGTTTTCAGTAGCTTACTTCATGGCTGGCCAGGTCATGAAATTCTTTTCTATGTGACCAGTTTCCCCATGTGCCTGAGATACTGCTGGCTAGGCATCTTTGTGTTATAGTTAAGATGCTAAATGAAGTGCTAATTGTTATTATTCTTTGACGTCATTACTGTGGAATATACAGCCAACTCCTTATTGTTCTGTACAAAGGGCAGTTCAGGACTGTGCAAATAAGGGATAGAAAAAGGATAGAGGATACATTGGAGGATGAGCCGTGGAAGGAGGGCAGAGATAATCAGCTCCATGAAGTCAGTACCCAGAGTTGCTTCCTATTACTCCAGTTTCCGAATGGGTGATAAGGCTGAACGCGGTTTTGGACCTGAGTGGACCCTGTGCATCCAAATGCATCAAAGCAAATAAACCTGAAAACACTGAGACACATAGCACAGAGACAACAGCAGTCCTTTCCTTCCTAGTCCACCCAGTCCCTGGGGTTTCTGGCACCTGCTCCAGTTGTCTTTTGGACATGAATAGTAGGACTGTTTGCTCAAAAGGTGCCACAGTTACCAAACTGGAGTCTGCAGTCTTCTTTTCCTCTCCAAAATACTGTAGCGCCAGCAACAGTTGACACTTCTTCATGGTGTCCTTGAAAGGGATCTACTTTTGAGGAGTGAAGGAAGGCATTCATGCGAAATAATTTCTTGCTTATTCTCCATTGAAATTTAAAATAAAATTTACCTCTGACTTAAGTGAGAGAAAATTTAGGCAGTGAATCCTTGCCTTTTCCACAAAGAGTGCCAGCTGTGATACCTAGGACCGTACTTTCTGTGGTGTGGACTGGAGCCGACTAGGAACAGGACTGTGACAATCAAGTGATTTTGCATATGCCACAGAAAGTCTTTAGATAATCATAATCTGGATCAAATTAGAACCAAAAATCTGCTGGGAAAAGATCACATGGGACATCAGCGATCCCCTGAGCCAGCTGCATTCCTGAATAGTTTATTATAAAATCTACCTCTTTATCACAAAAGAAAAAAAAAAATAAACAATGCTATGTGCCACATATGAAAATGCATACATCTGTGCTGCTCCTCCCGTTTCTGTGCCAGAAATGAACTAATCGAATACTCTTACCACGGCTGTGTCGACATCAATCCATGGTGCTGTGGAACAAAGAAAGATATTGTGGCACAGGAAGTTATTTAACAGAATTGGAATGGCAGCTGTACAAAAAATAAGGGTGAATCAATGATTCCTAAATGGAAAAAGTCAAAATTAGTAGGGGGAAGAAAAATATTTTTGTACTTCTGAAAGGGCATTATAAACAAAGGAGAAAAAAAAAAAGGAAAATTTCAAATTGGAATAAATGGAGCAGACAGGGATTTCACAAGCCCTTTTTGATTTTATGCATGCTTCTGAAATGAAAAATCTCAAAAAAAGCAATTTCTTAAGTTTTGTTCAACTTGTAAAGAGACAGATTTTGGTATTTTTGTACACATCAAATAGTGATATAATTACGTGAATGATCCTGTGTTTGGTACCATCATGAACTATATAAGAAAAAAGACTCAGCTACTTCCCAAGTTCCCAACTTGCAGTCAAGACATGGCTGATGTGTGCATTCAGGCCCAAGAACTAGAAAACACACCGGGTTCCACAGCTCAGACATTAACATTCATGTGATAAATTTTTTTCCGCTTTTTTTTTTTCTGAACTAGAGTGTGGTTCTGTATTAGTTGTTCTCACTCTGAAGTCATCCAGGTTCAGAGGGCCTATCTGAAATAGATACACTGCTTATTTCAGCAACAGGGAAACCTTGTTTAGGTAAACTGGATTTTTAAACAAGTAATACACTACATATATGTCATTCCTGCTGAAAAGTTTGACTTAGACAAGTCTAACTTCATCATTCATTGCCAGAAACATTCTACATTATCATCTGATTTCTTAGGAAAAAACAAAAACACACCCACAGAAATACCTCCTAGTCCCTGTTCCTTGCTCAAATCCATTAAAATGATGCCAAGATTCTTTTGTCTTTTGTGTTTTTAAATGTTATGTAGCCTGTCTGCAATGGAAATAAAGTCATCAAAGACAACATTTTTATACTCTTCCTTCACTCCTCTGTATTTGCTAAGAGGTGCCTTACTCTGAGAAAATTTTTTTATTCCTCATCCTTGTTTTTCCAGACAGGGACCTGTGAGTTAAACCATTTTTACAGACAAATACTCCAATCTACAGTTTAACTAGTCAACACACAAAATTGTTACATGTAATTCAGTCTCTACAGTCCCACCTTAGCAACTGACAGCCCATCAGGTGTAGGCCACAAGCATCCCTAGCCTGGGTTCAGCTCCAGAAAGTGCCCTGGGTAGAAACAGCATGGGAGCGGAGTTTCTCCTTTTGAAAATGAAAGCAAGGACCGCAACATGAGGACAAAAGGCCAAGCTTTTCACACGCGTTTTCAAAGCACAGTTTGATGTGCTGTGACACAAGGCGAAATTTTCTAGCTCCAAACATCATCTACCATACAGAAACCATCGTACGGCAGACAATGTCTGCATGACCTGCCCAGCAATCCTGGTGAGTCTGCACATGCAAGCACCTGGTGCATTTACCAGTGCTCTCCTCCTTGATCATGGATGCGTTACAGTAAGTCTGAGCAGAAGATTCATGGGTACCCTTTGGTAGTCCAAAGCCATTGAAACAAGGAGGGTTCTTCATACCTTAATAGGGTTTAGAACAGGCCTTTTGTTATCTTCTGTTTTTCGTAGATGTGACCAGTGATCATCTGACCTCCAGGAAAGCACAAAGTGGCCAACTGCTGCTGTTCATACAGCTATAATTTTGTTCAAGGAATTAATTCTCACAGAAAATGACAGACCAACTTATCTGTGGGTGTAAAACAGTGGCTGTGAAGTGGGAAAGCCTCCTTCAAATAGAAGATCAGACTCACTCTCCACAAGGCACTACATTTAGCCCCTTCCTTGGTTGGGTTCCACTTGCTTGCTCTGGGCAGCTCTTGGCTCAGTGTGCTCCTCTCAGAGGAGCGAGTTGCGTAGAGAGGAGAAGAGGCCTTGCTCAGGTTAGGGACTGCATCCTGAGAGAGTGACACCTAAAAATTTGCAACTGTAGGATTTAACCTAGAGACATCTATGCCATTTATTTGATTTACCCAGTGTAATACAGAGCTCATTCTGACAAAAAAGACTGGCCCAGGTTATGTCTAAAGTGCCACTTTTGCAATTGTTTCCTGTGGCAAGTTTTATACTTTTTCTCATAGGTTTCTAGACCTCTCCATTTAGTCTGTTTTAATTCATGTTGAGGTGATGACATGGTAAGTGTTATGAGATGTTGGCAAGTTTTCCTTTCTGGGTCTGAAATGACAGTCTAGAAGGAGTGGGGGGATATCTCTTTCAGATTTGTTGTGACTTGTATCATCATACTGCAGTCATGTCAACCAAACTGTGTCCATTTGTGAAGAGAGTTCATGAACACAATTGAAAACAAAAATAAAATAAGAAGTACCCCAGAGATGATGTATTTCTTGACCTCTTTATAACCTGGTGAGCAAATTGTGAGCCTGAAAGCCTGTCCGTTTTTTCCAATTACATCACCTGGTCTAATAAAAGATATCCCCTCTTCCTAAAAAATGTCATTATTTTTGTTTATTTTGGTGTTGGAAGAACCTATCAACCTAGGATTTCTATGTTGTGTAAAGGCTCCATAGCTTTTATTTGATATTCGATGGTACTACAAATATAATAGATTTTCTTTACAATCATAACTTTGGCAACACTTGAGGTCCCAGCAGTCAGGCAGTCTCTGACTACAAAATCCCCAGTGGAGCTAAAATCCATATCAGATTATGGTCCCAGGTTTGAAAGGTGAGGCACAGTCAGATATGTGATGCTTCCAGAAAGTAGTCAAATCATCTGTTCGTGTTTTTTTAACAAACTTGTTATTGGCATAAACTTTAAAAAATATGTATGTTTAAACCAGCCTGGTTTAACTTTACTGTTTTGTTTGAAATAATCTAATTAGGAAATTGTGGATCTCAGGTTTCTACTGCATTGAAATTTTTGAGCTTCATGATTAACAAAACTGGCAATAGATAACAACATAAGCAACCTTAGTTAAATATATTTTGATTAAATGAGTTCAGGATACATTTCCCTAAGACAAATTTGGCCATGTTCAATATGGCATTACATGTAAACGTCTGGAAAAATCGCAGCGTTTTTCCAAGCAGGAGACATGAGATTACTATAATCCATAGCCTCCACCACAGTATTAATTAGCATGGCTCACTAACCAGGGACGTAATATTTGTAAATGAAACTCTAGAAGGGCATCAGTAAGGAACAGGATGTTGAAGCCAAATGGAAAACATGAACCAATAAAAAGGCTGAACTAGCTAGAAGTGCAAGCTCAGCCTTTGAAGTTAGTTCAAGTACTGCATGCTTTAATTTTGGTGTAATCTTATGATGGGGGTACAAACAAGAACTCAGAAACAGATTTTGTAACATTTGGCCCAATTGTAGATGAATCAGTTTGTTGATGGTTACCAACAATTGCACAGCCAGAGAAGCTGTGGTCTTTGTTAAATTAGATTGAATAATTGGCTTCAGTGGGAGTTTCGGGTGCAGAGCAAATGAAGTGTCACGGCCCCTGACTCTCGTAAGATTCCTTAGCAGAGGCTAAGCTTTTGCATTCAGAACAACCTGAATATGGATTCAGAGAAAGTAAGTCCCTCGAGTTCATCTACTCACACCCCTGCGCCGATATGAGTCTGAAAATACTTAGTCATTCCTGGCAGATGTGCATATCTTATCTGTTTTTAGAACCCCTCTGATGACAATAAGGATACCAAAAGCTCTCTGGGCAGTTTGTTTCCAATGCTTAACTATTGCCTCAGAATACAATCTGTGATTAGTACTACATTACCTTGGCAAGCCCAACTAAGCCTATGTATTTCTGTGTTTTGATTTTGTTTTGCTTTGGGTTTTTTTAATATACTTTCATGCGGAGCTGCAGTGACAAAGCCATGCTTTCCTGGTGTTTCACTCAAAAAAAGAAAAGATCACTGTTTTTGTCCTTTGGTCAGCTTTCTGAAGGCCTACTAACTGCCAGGTGCTGAGCGCCTCTGGAGACGTGAATTAAGAGAACGAGTTTCAATACATTCAGCAAATTTCAGGATCAGGCAGCCAGGAGTTAGGATGATCTTTGAACTGGAAGGTCATAACTGGAAGATGAACGCAGTCATACACACTCACCTTTTTTAGATCAAGCATTCAGTTCATTAGCTTGAAAATAGTAAATCATTTATCCTAGTCTTTAGTGAATGGCCCGACATGTGCTGTTAATTACAGGAGAAAGTTTTTTTTTTTCTTGCATATACTTTCTAGAGGAAAAAGAACTCCCAAAAAGTGCATTTATTTTCTCTTCCCAGCAGCTGCACAGACCTCTGGAAAGAGCCATATTCCTCAACAAAGCAACTGTAATGGCTCTGTCCTGTCAAATGCAAATGAGTACAAACCCAAACATTTTAATGAAACACAAAGACCTTCATTTCAAAAAAATACACAGAAGAAAATGGTTGGAATATTGTATTAGGAAAAAGATGATATACACCAAACTTAAGCCCTATGTGATTATGGCAGTAAAATAGTTTACCAAACAAGCTAATTTTATGCATATTTCTGTATAGAGTATATATATATGCATACAAGCACACACAAGTCCGTGAAGTATGGATTTTATAGACATGTATACATGCCTGCACACACCTATACACGTACAAAACTGTAAAGGTGTAAATTACTCCAGAGATGTGACAGATTCGATTCCCAAAGTACCTTTTTCAGGAATGAGTAGTATTCAAACCAATCAGGGTCTGGGGTTTACAAAACCAGTACTGATCAGTTAGGTCTCGCAGCTGGGATGAAATTCATTTAGTTGGGTACAGGTGAAAACTACTCAGAATGCTAAAAGCTTGTTGATTGCATTTACTGAGCCATAGGCATCATGGCCTATTATAATGAATATTTCCAATAAAATCTCTGTATTTACTGACTTTGACAGATGAGGAATATTGCATAAGCTATTGTGTGCCTGTGCATTCCTTGAGTGTGATGCTGTGTTTTTTTCTTGCTTGCCTTGTCATTTGTTTCATTTAACTTTCTCATTAATGGCACAATTGCTTTGCTTTGTTCAAAAATCCTTTTCTGAGAAGCGAGTATTACTTTCTTTTTAAACTTTGCCAACAAAAGATTTTCAAACGCATATGGTACAGAGGAATCATGTACAAGATTGTTTTAGAGGAAAAAGAAATATCTAAAATTAAAAGCACAAATCCACTTACTACATTTCCACTTTTCCTTCAACATGAAATGAAAACTTAACGTGAGAAATGCACACGGTTCATCAGCATACTCTGAACAAATACATAATTAACATGTGGAATAAGCAATGCTGTTGTCAATGCTTTCACATATGTTACCATGAAACTAAAATATTTTAATTAGTAGAGAAATAGAGGAAAATCCAAGTAAATGCAGCCTGCGCTTGACATATAAATTAGTTTGGCTCAATGAATATTAAAAATATGAGAATCTCATCTGTATCTGGACTACCCTTACCATACTAGGACAGCTTAGTGGGTCCTGCATAATTCCAATCTGCTCCAGCGCTCTGGTAAATTATTACTTGGCAGAGAAGTATCTATGGTGGCTATTGTGCAAATGCTTTACTAAATCACTGGTAGAAATCAAAAGGTGTGAATCCATTAGCAATAGGTAGAAAGTGTAGACTTTGGTGTTTTGTAGTGATCCAGTGTGCTGGACTGACAGAACCTTATTTGAAGGCTACGTAACAAGAGGAAAAATAAAAAACTATATAGCAATACCATGTGGCTTCTGATTTGGGAACTACAATTTAGCCTATTAGACATGGACCTGTTCCAAAAGTGCACATTCAAACAGTCATGCATGAAGGAGTTAGAAACACAGATGTGAATTATAACTCTCTGAAATCCTGGGCATGCTACAAATCAGGC
>VYZW01007420.1:3702-15263 GCA_013401315.1 Balaeniceps rex | reverse complement strand
CAATGACCGACTAAAAGCATTTCTATAAAAAGGCAGTAACAAAAATCATCAGTTGAATGTAATGGGACAGTTTAACCAGGTCAAATTCAAGCTGGATTACTGCAGCTCCACCGGACACATACAGGTGCACAGTAATCAGTTTGGCCCAGTATTTAACATTAGAAACATAAATAATTTAAGGATTTTCTTTTCCAAGTTTGGGACAGAACTTTGAAACATCTGGTCTCTTTTCAATCATTTTTACACACACACAAGCTAAAGTCAATAGTTTTGACTAGGGCAATAGTGTTGGGCGGGATTGAGGCTGGCTATTTCACGAGCATACAAGTGGTAGAGCATAGATGTCCCCAGGTCTGTAATACTGTATAGGACTAAAGGCACAGAAGGAGCAGTGAAGGGACACCTGCCATTTTTCAGTACTCTCAACAGCAGGAAACTGAGGGTCCCACGTTTATGAAAATACCCAGTTCATCGATGCTTTTATCTGTAGACTTCATTAATGCAGGTTTCTCTTTTTTTAAGTCAAACATATTTGGAAAGTGAGTCACAATGATTCTTCTTGTGTAAAAGATGTAGAAGGTGTGGCACAAACCAGTCTGGCCTTGGCCACCCGGTACTGTATAATACGAGAACCAGTAATAGAAACTGGGTCTGCTGAATCTGGCCTATTGCTGTGTCTGCAAAGCACCTCTCTTCATTGCTGATCTCAATGCCTGATGATTAAATACTAGATTTCCACACTTTGAAAGGGACAAACGAATCCACAGCTCAGAGTCTAAGACCGTTCGCCGTTAATAGTACCTTAAGAAACAGCCGCTAAAAAGAGATTGTGAGGAGTACGGAGGCAATGGCAGAGCAGTGTTGTACAGACACAAATGAGAAAGCATTTTGCCCCTTTTTAAATGGCCTGGTGACCATCACTACCACTCTTGTGAACTATTGTAAGTGTGCACCTTAATAACATAATCCAGCACTACATAGTTTCAGGAATTCATCTCATAGTCTGACGCTTTGTGTCATGCAGTAGCAGGAGAGAAGTCAAAGCAAAATGTATAAAGCCCCTTCCTGATGTGCGTAGTCACAGCTTGTGTTGGTATCAAAAGTATTTGAATGAGCAACTTCAGGACTACACCCTCAAAGATTATAAAATGTTTTCATAAACATGTCAGGTCTGATGAGAGAAAAGTGGAATACACAGTAATAGCATCTAAATGTAAATATTTACAAATCCAAACGACAGCTTAAAAAAAAAATTCAAAATAGTCCCAATGTGTTGCATTACTTGGGAGTAAACAACAAAAGTAAGTCTGAATTAATATGATTGGATTGTGTATTTTGAATGCCACTAAAGCATAAATCCATCCAGAAGAGTTTCTAGGTTTGCAGGTTTCTGAAAAGAGTATTGTTTTTATTGCCTGTAGCAGCAAACTCCACACAGAACTGTTGCTCTGCTGTAGACTTCTGAAAGTCCCAAAGTATACATAGTTAAAATAAACAAGGAATAAAGTTTTAGTTATCTAAAGGGAGAGGTGCTAGGGTTGAGTAAAACTTTTCTAGCCCTTTAAAACTGCTGAGCTCAGATAGGTGGTAGATCAGCAACCTGAGAGAGAATAGCTCTCAAAAACAAGATAAAAAGGCAATAGCAGTGCAAGCTTTCTCAAGTGATATAGAGTCATCATTTAGAACGATAACGTTTAGTTAGGCTCTATACCAGTTCTCAGGCTCTCTGCTGAAACTGGCCATAGTTATTACTTCATCCCTCGGGACAAGACTAAAACCAATATTCTGTTTCAGGTGTATCACCAAATAGCAGTTATGGGGTATCTGCCATTGCATCAGATTAGATTAAATAACCCAGAAATTAAAGGGTCGCTGTCTGTTAGTATATTCCCTGTCCAATTGCTCAATATTTCTTTAAAATTAACACACAAAATGGGCATAATGACATGTATTTCTAGCATTATTAATACATGTGATCCTCCTCAGTTGCATATTAAAGACGCAGCCTCTACATGACTGTGCATGCGTGTGTGTATACACACATATATACATGCATATATATTTCAGTTAACATGGAGACAGAAACTGGATTGAGGGTTATCATCGGTTTGCAGAACTTCGAGTGGATAGAGCCAGTTTGCAAAATTCTACTCACTCACTGAAGTACACGAAGTACTTTTTTTTGTTTTCTAAGTTTGATAGACGTGTATGGTATTAATCATAGCAACTGTCTGGGACAGTAGTTTTTGTGGGGGGGCTGGTAAATTTTCATTAACAATTTGGCAAGGCTGGAACATATTCACAAGGAGTTTTATCATCTGTGACAAATATCTAGATAATATTTTTCATTTTAGAAGTAATCCAAGTATGATTCAAGTCAAAGCTACCAGCATAAGATAAGCATTGTCTACATGTTATTTAACTGTCTCAAAATGCCATGAAGGCAAGAATACAACAACACAGAAACTGACTGCCGCACTCCAGCATTTGGTTGCGTGCACTGTACTGACCACAGGAGTAGAAGGTGGCCTTTCACGTCTTTTTTAGACTGACGTACATCACTGCATTTATGGCATTTCATGATTATTCTTTGCCTTTCACATTAATGAGTGGTAGGCCACAGAGTACCACATGTGCTCTGCTCACTACAAGATGCTACATTCCACCCTCCTCAGATGTACTGAGCATTAAAGTTTAGTGCATCTGTGAAATTTGGGAAAACATGAAAAACAGGGACAAGAATTTTATGTTTTACTCCCTTGTGGCTTCCACCCAAGATGTCTTTCTCAGGTAATGTCACACAAGCAAACAACCCAAACACAGAAGGAATGGAGATAAACACAGAAGGAATGGAGGTAAACACAGAAGGAATGGAGATAAGCATGAAGCAAACTCTGTCCCTGAACTGTGGGGAAAGTAGGAACTGAACCAATGATCTCCCTTGCTCCTGCTGCGAGGATATATGAGCAGGCAGCTATACCCATAAAAGAGAGTGTCTTTGTTCCCTGCCAGCCTGTCTGAAGCAACTCCCAGTGGAAATCCCATACAATTCCTGGTCATTGTGTCAAGAGTGAAAAAGAAAAAGACTATTAGTTGTCCTTAGCTGTGACGCCAAACTGAGGAGGAAAGTACTCATGAGTGGTCCTTATCAGTATGATCTAAGAGCTCCAAGTGAAGGACCTTTACTTCTGACAACTGGGAGAGGGCTGCATGGCTCATTCTTCTTGTCCAAGAGGTTGGGAGGGGTAATGGAAGACAATCCCATCCCTAACTCAGAGATAGTCCTTGGGAACTCAGCAAGCTGGAGCTCACTGATCTGCCTTTCTCTTACATGCATTACACACATGTAGAGAAGAATGAAGCCAACAACTTTGTGGCTGGAGACTGGTGTTCAAAGTGGTCTGAAAAATGTGGGGAGGTCTATCATCATCCTGTCCCCTGCCTAGCAGTTAATTCTGCACGTGCCCCCTCTTAGCTCCCCAATTAATCCTTTGGCCCTAGTCCCAACATCAACTCTGCCCCAATTCTTTTAAAAACTCTTAAAATTGTAAAAAGAAGCAAGAAAGTAGGGAGACCTACACAAGAGCTATGAGCTCCTGCCACCTTCTGGTGAGTAATGCCTTGGGAGGAATGACTTTTTACAAAAGTTCTCAGTCACATCTGTGTCCTGATGTGTTTTAAGCCTTTCTTGCAGATCAAAACTCAGAAATGAGGCAGAAGGTGTACTTTGGACCAGGAATCAGGCTGGATTGGTAGCAAACCACAACAGGGTTTGATTTTATGATAGTTCAGACACCTCATGAGTTACCCTTGACGAATAGAAGTTGCGTGAATTGCAGTACTGAGAGCTTAGTGTGCCAAGACACACTGCTTCAGGGCTGTCAGTTCAATGCAGTGTTTTATTTATTCCTTAGGTCAGGCACTGAAGAGCTGAGTTTGATTATAAGATCTTTAGGACCAAGACCACCTAGCTGTTCGTAGCATGCATATTTCAGTGGAATCTTACTCTGATTTGAGCCTCAAGGTGTACTATTAAACAAATGAGTAACACAGGAGTCAGTATCATAGTCATGTTGATATGGAATACATTGGAAGATGTTTCTTTTCTACCCTTGACTAGTGTCCCATGGTTCTTAATAATATTCCAAGTTGTCATCTTTGCTCTGGAGACGTAAGTACAAACCTGGCATGCACGTTATTTTTGTGTTTCCTGCCCACTTCCATTGAATGTCTCTGTAGTCCCTTCCTCAGAAAGATTTTAATCTGCCTGCAAGAGGTAACAGAATGTCATTGCTGTGTTGCAGCCAGTTGAAACGGTCAGAACAGTTCTTCAACAAATGCATCAAAAAGAGAGAAACAAAATGTGGTTGGGTTGGCCCTCACTAGCAGCCAGTCTCCCACACAGCTGCACACTCACTCAGCCCCCCATCGCCGCAACAGGACAAGGGAGAAAAGAGGAAAAACAGGAAAGAGAAAAGAGAAAGCTTGTGGGTCAAGGTAAAGACAGGGAGAATGCTTACCAATTACTGTTGCAGACAAAACAGACTTGAATTGGGGAAATTAATTTATTGCCAATTAGAATAAACGATTACTGATTTGGGTAGTGGGAAACACAAACAAGAAAAAGAAGAAACTAACATTTACACACTTAGAGAAAACACCTTTCTTCCACATTTCCCAAGTTCAGGTTCACTCCAAGCACCCCTCCTCCCCTCCTTATTATCGCCACAGGTTACACCCAGTCCCTTCAGTGAGGCAATGGGCAGCCCCTTCTTCTTTCTCACTCTTTTCCTCTGCTGCAGTGTGGGTCGTCCACGGGCTGCAGGGAACATCTGCTCCACCACAGAGCACCTCCTCCTCCTCAACATCCTCCACCTCCTCCTCTGGCCTTGGTGTTACCTCTGTTGTTTTTCACTCTTTTTATTCCATCCTCCTCTCTCTGTCTTTCTTTGCTCTTTCTTAAATATGTTTCCCCGAGGTGCCACCATCTTGGCTGATGGGCTCATGATGGAAGAAGAGGAAACCACTCAAAGGCAGTGGGAACACTTGAGCTATTGGGAGGGAAGGGGCAGGGCAGGCAAATTTCCAGTGGTGTTGGAGAGCGGGCTGCAACTGAAGCTGATGGGAGAAACCTCTCAAACCACTCAAGACCTCTACTTTCTCATTGTGTTTGCCTGTGCCACAGCCTGATGCCTGGCAGGAATGCAACTCTCAGGTTTTGAATAACACAGTGGGCCAGGGACTGCTGGGCTGGGCTGCGGCAAGGACTGCAGCTAGCTTGTAGGCCCTCTTTGAGCACTGGACCCAGCTGGAGGTTTCTCAGCTACAGGGGCCAAAGCCCCTGCGCAAGGACACCGCACACTGATGTAGCTGTGTGTGAAGCAAAACTGCAGTACAAAAAAGCATAAATGTATGAAATACAGTAACACCTGCAGAAGCGCATAAGGTCCAAGGCGACTGGATGACTTTAACTGCAACTAGAGGAGGTGATAAGAGGGCAGAAAGAGAACGTGAGGGAAGACCAAGGAATGCTGCAGTTTTCTTTGAAGCCACATACAGAAAATGCTGCCACAGGAAGAGTGTGTACTGGGAAGTCTAGGAGGACTCGCGAGGGCAGGACACCAACTTGCCTAAAATAGCAGTGTTGAAGTACAGAATTAGAAGAGGAAGGAGGAGCAGAGAAGGAAGGGGAGCAATAGTCCAAGTTCTACAATTTTTTTTAAGTCCATCTAATTTCAACATAGGCTTAAAAAAAAAAAAAAAGAAAGAAAACCTCCAGGTGATTCTTCCATCTAGGAACTCAAGCTTTGAAGCAAAATCTGTTTTTCTGTCTTTATCAGATCTCTTTGCTGTCCCACTTCTTTCTCCCATTCTAATATTTAATTGGCTTCAGCAGAGATGATCTATTGCTAGTTCTGTGTCAGGCCCTTGCCAGTAACTCCATGGGGTCTGAGCTTCCTCCAGTCATCTCATGCTCCTATTTAAAATATTTTAACTGGAAAGCTTAGATAACCACATTTCAGAGACTACCATTTTGCAACAACATTCCATCTGGTCAACATTAGGTCCACTAACCATGGTTGAAGTGAAAAATAATCTTGCTTTCATGTTGAGGCTGTACAGCTTCAGTTAAGCGTGATTTGGAGTGGGGTAACTTGCTACTAATGAGCATCGGCACTGACAGCAGGAAAACTAGCTTTTAAGAATCCAAATTTCAAAGCACACTTGTTGGCAGTCTGGTACTCACTTTCTGTTTCTTGGGAAGATTTGAGTGTTTCTCCAAATTCACACTACTCTTTGGAGAAATGGTGGATTTTTTGGAGTTTCCAGGCTTCGGGAAGGACATAGATGAGGTACCTGCATATGGAAAGAAAATTAAAATTAGGAGAAACTGAAAGGGTTTAATATTACATAGTGCTATTGCAAGCCCCACTGCTAAATGGAGCTATTTAATGAACAAACAGGTCATAATATCCTTGGGGAAGACCTAAGAGGATATTCACGGCTGAAACAAGGGTGAAGCAATGTCTCTTACATCCCCCGAAAGCATACTGACAAACTGGTGAGAAAAAAGTTTCATCTCTCTGG
Source organism: Balaeniceps rex (assembly GCA_013401315.1). NCBI lineage: Eukaryota > Metazoa > Chordata > Aves > Pelecaniformes > Balaenicipitidae > Balaeniceps > Balaeniceps rex. The sequence goes on along the minus strand of VYZW01007420.1, from coordinate 8,675 downwards.
TTGTATGTAAGTTGATGAAGTGCAAGAAGCCAGGGAGGTGAAATATGTATGTGAACTAAATAGGATTGCCATGTCACTCTGCAGAATGAAGAAATGGCCATATTTCTCTCTGCAGTAGTACCTGTGCAATAAAGGCAATGCTGGTACCCTGCAACTTTCACTTTCCCTTTCTTAGAAAACTTACCACTCACGAGTATGGTGCAGAGAGCAACTCCCCTGCAGACAGCATAAGAGAGGCAGAGGTTTATGTATGCAACTCCAAAGGAGAGCAAACAAAGTCCTTACACTGAGAGAATTTCACCTAAGCTATAAGCTTGCCCTCCTAAACTACAGAGCTTGGTTAACAACCTGTAAGGAATGATGAGGAGTTTCTCTCCAGATCTTCTTGCATTTTAAGGAGTATTCTCTCCTGCTCCAAGGCCTCTATGTACTTGGAATAGGACCAGGAAGCCTGCAAGAACCATTAAAAACCATCAACCTCCAGACCATATCACTGGTCCATTTCAACAGTGAGACAAAAAATTGTTTATGTTATATCCCTGTTATTGAATAATCACAATTGTTAAGAAAAGAAGTTTTGTCATAACAGTACTGGAATTATGGGAAAATAGTATTGCTGCAAATAAGCAAATCTCAAAACACCATGAAATGCAATTTAAGCAAGTTTGACAGATACGATGTTTACATTCATCTGTTCTCCATCCCTGGTCTGAGTCCTATTCTCTCTCCTTTCGTCTTCAAAATGTAAATACAGCAGACTTTTCCCCTCCCAAAATATTCTTTTGTGCTATCAAGGACTTGATTTTATCTCCCTGCCACATCCTTCCAGTGTGAGCTTTCCCAAATAGTCGAAGGCCTCATTAGCCTCACAGTTCTTTCTGCCTGCCCTCTCCAGCAGAATGCTGCTACCACTAGAGGCAGATCAACTGGAGATATTATCCTTTCCTTTTCTAAGGAACAAATGTTGCTCTTTACATTGCAACAACCACAGTTCAGGTTCCATGTAAATTTTAGGTCACTCTCCAAAATCAGTATGGGAACTGTACTTTTATTTGGCCTTTTTTTTCCTTACAGCATGAGAAGTTTGGGGGCAAATTGTCATGTCATGACTCAGTGAGAAGAACTTCTAGCATCTTGTTACAGCAGAAAGGGGCTTGGAGAAGAAACTGCTCTATAAAAGATTATTGCTCTGCAATTACCTGCCTCTTCTTGAGGGCTTAGGCATATGATATTGCTATACTGGCTCATTCAACTCACTCTTTTTTTTTAATAGATACGAGCAAAAGTAAAAAGGTCCATTTAAGGGATAAGAGTGTGAGCTTAACTGTGCAGTTTGCACTGTGGTTTCAGATTTTGGGGGTATTTCAGACTGCCTGTTTCTATATTCTGCTCATCGCTAACGTAATGCCATGGGAAGAGCCCTATGGAATACGAGTGGTGGCTGAAGTGTGACTTAGTCCCGCATCACATGACATAGCTGTGATTATCTGATTGCACAGATTGCCCATTATGTTATGGCAGTGTCAACTCAGCTATGAATGATCCCTTGATATGCCCAAGGTGGCATGTCTATTCTTCCTGTTTCTCCAATAAAATGACTGTTACCTCTTCATGACAGATTTGATGCATCATGAGAGTTATTCTGGAAGAAGTACAAAAGACTATTTTCTGTCAGATTTTCTATTCAAATACCTAGATTTCCTAAATGCATTCAGCTTCAGTTTTTGACACATGAGCAGAACAGGACTCAAGCCTAAACCAAATTATTTCAGGATACAAATTTCACAAGTAGTGAAAAGCTTCTTATTCCAGAATTGAACTTCCTTTTCTTCAATTTATCTTTAAATAAATATTCTTTTTAAATCTGCACACCTAAAAGGCTTAATATGTTGTTAGATATTAATACTACTCAGAACCTAAATCTTTAAAAAAATAATAAAGAAAGAAAAAAATCACCTGTAAGGTAGGTAAACTTATAACAGTGAAGTTGATTGTAGAAGAATGAACAGTTATCAAAGAACCATGTGATAGTAGTATTCAATACCAAACCCCACCTTCCCATTCTCCCACGATCATTGTCTCTCTCTTGAATGATGATATCGCTAGCAACATGTTTATTATTCACCTGCCACCCATATCCATTTGAAAATGATGCTGTTCCTCTCTCCACACCAATCTTATCTACCAAAGCACTGCTTGACAGACAGACGAGTTTTGTCCCCGCTTCTTTACCCTGCCAATAAAAAGAACTCATAATTAGATGTAAACAGTAGTTACTGAGCTAAAGTAAAAAGCAAAGTCTGAGGAAGCAAAAATTGTCATTGGAAATGAGATAGTGTCATATGCAGTAATGTTTTGTAATGCCCAGTTTCATAATTCATCATGTTGGGCATAATAAAAAATAGCAGAAGATACTGCTTTTTTAAAGCATTTCTTTGTCCTAATAGAAGTTTCCTGACCTCTACACTGCTGCAGACTATCTTCCTTTCAGATTCAATTCCTGCTCCAAAATACAGCTAAGTGAGAGGGCAGACCTGCAATAGAACGTGTTTTAAGGACAGAGAGGCCATTGTGATCCTCTAATTTGGCCTCAGGTATAAATGTAGAACATAGGATTTCTCATGATTAATTCCAGCTTGGTCCAGTAGCTGCGAATGAGCATTTTCATGTTGTCTCAGTGTTTTATTAAGGCTGCACCTTTGCACATTCTGTCTGATGATCCCAAAACTCTTTATGAACGTTAATCAATATTCATATTTAACCTCACATAATTAACCCCACAACATCCTCATGAAGCAAGTAATATGTATCCTATGTTGCAAATGAGAAAGTGAGAAAAAAAGAGAGGTCAAATGGTTCCCAAAGTCACTCAGAAAATCCCTGACAGATCTGGAAAAGGATCAGAATATTCTACATCCTTGTTCCCAAGGTGCTTTTTCCTTCCTTATCATCCCCACTATCCTATGGACCCATCATCTATAAAAGTGACTTTTGGGTATAGAACTTCCCAAGCAGTGTAGTGTTTACCTTCTCTCCAGAAGCAGGCTTACTAACTTCTGTGGCACACTCAATTGATGGAACAGGGATGCCAAGCAAACAGAAATAGCGTGTATACTAATATACCACAGTTTATGTTTGCTAGCTTTCTCAATGAGAATGGTGAATTAAATGAGGTCTTTAATAATGTCTTGTCATAATAAATTAGGCAATGTTATGGCAATGTCATATCCCATGACATTACACCACTTACTAATAAATAGGCTTCTGCTAAGAAGGTTAAATAGAGATGAGGGAAACATGGAAAAGGAAAATTAATGCTTATGGTTTTACCTTTAATGGCTAAGGGCATGGAAAGAGTAAGTACAGATTTACGGTGTGAGTTAAAACTATTTTGTACACTTGAAAGCAAAAAATCTAGAATCTATTTTGGAAGTAAAATGCAATTGTGTATACAACAAATTACAAATACTGGTATCAAGGCGGTCTGCAAAAAGTGACTAATGATATTTTTTAAAGTGTGTGGCATGTGCATCTAGCAGATAACAAAGGAACAGATCCACAGATGGGCCAAAGATGAGCCCATATAGCTGTGCCACACTAAGGGCAAATATGTGACAACGGAGAAGCAAACCATACTCTCCTAAGGCAATATCTTTTAAAACAACTATCTCAGCTCAATACTGAAGCAATCACATTATGTTGAATGTTCAAGCTTACTTCACCCTGTATCTACCCATCCCTGCCTTGCAGACACTAAGCTTAGAAGAGGTCTCCATATTATACAGTGCTTGCATGTCAGCCACTCCTCCCTGCACTGAGCCCATTGCCAGGAAGCCTTCAATAGGATTTGCCCCGTAAATAACAGGCACACACAAAAAATATTGTGATAGTCAAATAATGTGAAGTCATGCATCATTGTCCAGTGAAAACCTCCTTGTCTGCCCATTTTTTCCATTATGCTACATAAAAGTCCAACTCTTATCCAGTCAGTTCAGAAAGTGAGGGGAGCCCAGGCAGACTGGGCACCCCAGGGACAAATTTGTGAGACAGGAGAAAGTAAAATTCCTCCCCCAGCACCATGATTGTTCCATTTGACATATAAACCCAAAATAGCAACTCACTGGGGGGATGGTGGTGGAAATATATCTAAGAAAAAAATATCGTTTCTAACCCTTGCCAGAGCTTTCCTCTCCTTCAACGTGAGCCTGGTGGGGCAGAGGAGCATAGACATTATTTTAAATGCCAAGAAATCATCACCTTCTACAAGCTGCCAAGTGAACCTGCTATCACTTATGTTGGATGAACCTTATTGGTATCCTTCAGGGGTACTGAATCATTTGAATAGTTACGTTGTCACTGAGGGGACAGAAATCTCGGGCAAGACAACAGGGAATGGCAAATTCTTTAAACAATGATAGAGGAGGGAAAGGGTTTCAAAAACTTATCTGTTCCACCTATTCTTTCAAGAGATTTTAAAAGGTAACTGGTTTACTGATAATTTTTTGTGAGAATAGTCTGCAGACTGTTTACTGAACTGCATTCTCTGCCTGTCACTTTCTAAAATTTCTTACGCTATTTCCCAGCGTAGAAGGGTAATTCACCTTTCCCATTTGTTCCCCATAAAAGTTAGGCTTTTGCCCTCCTGGCCAAGATTTGCTCTTTACTTCCTTGGTCTTAATCAGAAATCTTATAGACAGGCAACAAACAGATGGAAAAAATAAGTCTGTGAAAACGCGAAGTGCATTACTTTGAAATATTGCATTCTTGCGCTATAAGTATTGCCAGTGGCCTTGCCAGACATATCTGTATGGAGGCAACGTGCTTTGGAGAAAGGAACATGAGTTCTTGGATTTTAGACTTCACTTGATGTTGGTCTGTGACCTTGAGTAATGCTTCACTGGTCCTCAGTTTTCATGTGTCTAAAAGAGGATAACAATGTGTACATGTTCTTACGGGCATATATGTCTTTATCT
>VYZW01007418.1:110969-125560 GCA_013401315.1 Balaeniceps rex | reverse complement strand
TAGCCATGAAAGAAATGCTGACAAAATCAAGTAGCCACAAATTGCTTCTCGCCATCGTCTCACCACAGTACAGCCGTGTGTGGGGCTGCATTTACCTTCACATCATCTAGAACGCTGTCATAAAGATTTAAGCTTTAAAAAAAAAAAAAACAAAACCCCAGAACAGTTCTCACTCTTTTCTCCTAAATTGCAGCTGGTGAAGCAAATGCCACTTTCCTGTTCCTCTAGTGTCCCACAGGAAGCATCTTTGTGAAGTTGCTCCATTGAACAGAAGATTTAAGATTCCGTCAGTCGGTAGGAGAGCACAGGAGGGATATGATTCTGTCAGCTAATGGTTTAGGGGAAAAACAGGAAGGCCTGACTTCTGGTCCTGCTCCCAGGAAGGTTTCTACAAATCACATGGGAAAGGGCATTGTCTAAAAAGAAGACAGAGTCCAGCAAGCACCATCTGCTGTGTATTGTCCTACCCTTGCATTAAACAGCACAGAGCAGTAACTTTAGATGCAGTGTGAAGTTTTCTCATTGATTTCACTGAAAAAAGCTTCAGCATTCACAGAAGAGCTAGGTGAGCGGGATCCCTCCCCCTCCCAAAAACACACACGCACAAACACAAGACTACCATCCACTGAGACAAATTTATACAATGATGAACTGATACTATCAAGGCAATGGCCTCAAGTGTCTGTAGAGCTTTGTTTAAACTCTTACACAAAGGTCAGTGGAGTGTTGAAAACAAATGAAAGCACAGGCTGCAAAAATTCATCAGTGGGGAGTCCCTGGGTGGACTTCTAGAACTGCTGCACCCTGCCTGTGCACTCCCAAACACAACCTTGCAGCTCAGCTCCAGGAGCATCTGACGTCGTTTAATCAGGGCCAGCCTGTGTGCCACTGCGGAAGATAAAAAACTTACTTAGTCCTTAGTCTGTATGCCCAAGAACTAGGGAGCTGCCTGCATGATAGATACTAATTAGTACAAGGGCATACAATCTGAATAGATGTGGCTGGCAAGGAGCATCTAGAGAAGGAGAAGCACAGATAAGAAAACACTGAATGAACCTTCTGTTTCCACCCTTCTGGGCTTACTGGGTATTTAATCTTTGTCAGGTGTACAGCACTTGCATATCGTTTTATTAGGAAGTCCAAATCTCATTATTAGCCACTTGGGTAATACATTGGTTTCTAAAATACCATCTAAAAAAGAGAACAGGAAAAGTGCATTTTCTCTTTTTTCTCTTCTACACATACAACCTTCTTTTTCCCAAAACCAGCAGGTTTTGCTTTAAAATTCAAAAAAAGGAAATTCACTTTTTGGTAAACATAAGGTTTTCAGAATGTCAGCTTAGTTGGTTGAGAACAAGAATGACGATAAAGAAGCTTATAATGAAAGTTCGTACCCTCCTTAATGGTAGCATTGCAGCACAACTTTGTCATACAGAAAGGCGAATGCAGTGGAGACAATTCTCTCCTTGCCCTCTTTCTGTGTTCTTAGTTTCTTCTCTTCTGCTTTGGATCCACCCTTCTTTGTCTTTTTTCCCTGCTCTAGCTCCTCTCAACAAAGCTTTCTCTAAAACGAAACAAGCAAAAAGGAAACACACAGCACTGAACTGGCATTTGAAGACCATGAGATTGTTTACTCTGCTTCTATATTCTGTTCCTTTGCTGTTTAGTCTGGGACTGGACTACCTTCCTCTGCTCGGGCTTTGGTATCAACAAAATTTTCTACATGCTTCAGTAACACTTATAATTAAACAAAAGTAACAAATGACAGACAGAGGCCCAAACTGGTCCTAGAGTGCTTTTTTGATCCAGAATTGAGGTGAAAGCTCAGTTAGCAGAAACACAAATGTGCATGCGTAGACATTGGCATGTGCAAACTCAGGAAATAATCTCCAGGTTTAGGATAACCACAAGATCTTTCTGGTGTTGAGGGGGTTACATGCAGTATCACTGAAGGGCTGGTTTCTAAAAGCAAAGCCCAGAGAGAGGAGGCCTTTGTTTTAATCTCATAGAATTATTTGTAGCCTTATCAACTGAAGCCTCTTCCCTTTCCTCTACTTATCTACTGGCTCACTGAGGCACTCAGCATTGCTGACAGTTGCAGACACTGCTGCTGAGCAACAGACATGGCAGTGGCACAACTCATGCTTTTCTCTTGCAAGATAATGGGAATGTCTTGAGGACTAAGACTGGCCTAACCTGGTTGCTTGTTTGTAGAGGATATACTTATGCCAGTAAGGAATGAAATGCAGACAGAAATACTGTATCTCCCTTGCCTTTGGCCTTGTTTTTATTGGCAGTGACATTCTGCATTGAAGTTGCTGAGTGGGAGGGGTAACTACCTGAAACATCCTTCTGTGGGTAGCAGCATGACCAGGGGTATCTGTAGGGGGTAATGATAAACGAGGATCCTCTGCTGAAGCTCGTCTACTGCCATATTGTTTAGACATGCTGGCTAAGCTTGTTTTTGCAATTTTGCTATCTTCAGGAGTGCAGAAATCATACATAAGCATGAAAATGTCTTGAGTTTGTTCTCCAAAATCATGAAATTACTTTTAGCTGCTTACCTGAGGAGATGAAACTTACACAGTCATGGTTTGTATCTACAGTCTGTCAGTTCCCCCATACTAATATTTCAACCTGTTTGATAGTTTAAAACAAATTTGACAGAGGGATTTTTGTCTCAAAGATAGTATCTTCGTACATGTTTGTGAAAGTAGGTAGGTGGAGTAAAGAGACAATTCCTGTTGAGCTCAAAGCTGCTGCAGCCTATGGCACTGGCATCAATAAATTATTACACATCAGGGAATCCATATATGACAGTACAATTACGAATTCTAGAGGAAAAGTTTGTATTGAATCCTGCACATTAGACATGGGACACTCCAGTCACAAGGCATCAATCTATGGGACATTTCTTTCATAGCCATTTTGCTCACAGACCATCTTGTTTCTAATTAGTCTCTTATTTCAGATTTTTAAATCTTCTGCCTGTCTTCAGCAATTTGCTGCAGGGAGGCATTGTTAAGATAGGATTATGAGTTCCTAAATCAGAGCTGTATAAATGTCTGACAGGTGGTATGGCTGTGAAACTTTGGTTTGCAGTTGCATCAACAACATGATGTTGAGCTCATTTGATTGACTTACTGAGGAAGAGAAAGGGTTAAAGTCAGCCATGACAGGATTAAGATCACTGAGAGCAGAGTCTGAACTTCCCAAAGTTGGAGGCTGCCATTACTGTTGTTGGAGACAATAGCACATTTCCCATCAAATCCAACACTGCATGATAATCAAAAATAGTACGGTTCATGTAGACAGAAGATACATCGGCGGGGACAGACTTGTGAAAAGGGATCCATTATTCTTTGTGAAGCTACAGCTCATTAAATGCTGGTGAAAGGTGCTATTTTGAGAAAGAGCCATTTGATAGTCACTGAACTGATCCAGTTCGAGCAAACCTCCCCATGCTGTCTCAACCCTCTCCTGAATAATTCCAGATGAGGGTAGAAAAATAAGCTAGTTCTCGGTCTTTAAACAGAAATTTGATGGAATAGACATTTGGAAGGCAAATTTTATTGAAATCAAAGATACAAGCTTAATGTGAGCATTTCAATGTGAATATTGGAAAAGTCATTGGTAGACTTTAGACCATAATGTAAAAATGTAGATACTTCATAAACTAAAAGTAATTGTGACTAAATCATATAGTTGCTCTAATCTCAGCAGCTTCTCAGATGCTATGCAATTTCTCTTTCTTATAGTTTCATACCTGGCTACCTGTCTCTATTTTTCTATTTCTATGAAGTTTTGTATTCTCCAAGGGGAATATTAAAGGTCAGGTGGCAAGATGCTCTTGCTAATCAATCTGTTTCTAGCTATGATTTTTAGCTGCTTGCTCCAGTGAGGATTACCAGCTTTTGCAAAATGTCTAAACATCCTGAAAATCTCAGAGGTTTATTTTCCTCATAGTCTGTAACTTCTTTGCATAGATACCAACGTGGCTGATTCTTTGAATAACATTTCCTTTTTTGCAGTCCAGTGGCAAAGCTGATTCTTAGTTATAAGCACATTCCCAGCAACCCTGCTATATCCTAGACAAGTGCTCCTATTTTGATCTTGGTTATAAGGGTGAAGAGAGAGGGATTGCTCCAGATATGTTTACCACTGGAAGCTGGAATGAATATAGCTTTCCAAGTACTTCCTGATTCAAGCTTTTCTGTCCTGTTGTGTACCTCATCTCCTGCTGCTGCCTCTCTTGCCAGGCTCCACAGTCCGTTGTTGTTAGGGATCTGTTTAGTATCTTTCTGCTCCCACTGATGGACTTTGAACCGTTCTTTCTCCCAACCCAAAACAATTCTTGCACAGCAAAAGTGGACTTCTTCTTTCCATCCTGACATTCAGCTCTGTGGAACTCTCCCCTCTCCCCCCTGCCCTCTGGGGTGACTCCTCAGAGTCCTGCATCCTGGCATGGATCTCATTTCCCATTGCTCAGCTGTTTCCTTTATCCTGGCCAGATGCTCAGGTGCCCTCTTCTCTGTGCCTTAAATAGGTTTCAACATACGTTCCAGCAGGACAATCCCCTGCTTTACAATTTCTATAAGGAACATGATAGAGCAATAAGAAAGCACTGGCTGAATTTCAACGAGTACAAGTGTGACAGCACACTTGGGTAATTAATAGGGGCGAGAGGGAGGTAGGATTTGTGTATTTATGGTGATTATTTCTTTATTATCTTCTAGGTATGATAATAAGCTGCAGAGGCAGTGAGTGCAGACTCTACCACTAAAACTCTGAGGTAGAATTTCCCTGTTTTGTAGTGTTGAATATTTCATGAATTTCAAATGCCAATTACGAGTTACTTGCTGCCTGCTAAGAACAATAAGCAGCTTTGAAAGGGCTTGCTCCCATTCTTCTAATCTATACCACATGTTTGTTGACTCTTCAAGGGTGATGACTGATACTCTCACCCAAGCAAAGGTGGTCCTAACAGGCCAGTGTGCAGAAAGCTTGCATTGCTGCTTTCTGTACCCTGAGCTAGAGGATATCAGTTTTTATGGCTCTCAGTCTATTCTTCTATAGTCCTAAGCTCATTAGGAATGTGATTTTTCACATTTGCATTGCAGCACTGGATTTTTATTAAAATAGTACCACATATATATGTACATATATATGTATATATGAGCTGGCAAAATCCCCAAAGAAACAAATGAATCTTTGGCTGCTTCACCAGCATTCTCCCTGCTAAATCCATTCCCTTTGTATCTATGCCAATTCTTGGAGCAGTATCTGACAAACATCGTTAAGGAGGAGATCATTTCCCTCAAAAACAGTTCTCCCTTTTCGTGGCAGGTGCGTTCTCTATACCCCCTCTGAATGTACTGTGCAGCCAATGATAGGCAAGACTTAGTCCTGTAACAGTCCTAGCTTTTCTGAAATGTTCTAAAAATATGCCTATAAAGGTTCATTTGCTGACATGGAAAGCACTGCCATAATGCCAACAATAAATAATGTCCATGATAGTATTTTCATACCATTAGACAAAGATAATTCCCAGCCTCCTGCACTTAGTTCTTGGAAGGCTCTCAAATAAAATATCATTACTTTGAAGTTCTCTGGACACAAAATTGTCATTACATTTTAAGGACTTTAAAACTTCCTCTGGTACCTGTAACTCCTGGAGCCAAGTTTTTAGAAGTGTTTAGGAACTGACACTTGGAGACAGAGCTACACAAGAATGCACCTTCTGGTTTTTAGCACTTTGGGCTACCTGCTTTGGGCTATCTGCTAGACAAGGCCTAGATTCAATACAGCACTTAGGTTAAGCATTTTATTTTTCAAAATGAGACTATAGTATTTGCTAAAACGATGTGCTTGAAAAATTCCTTCAAAACAGGTGTGATACTGAAGTGAAGCTTATTTCTTTATAGATAGATGTAAAGGTAACAAACATGGTCCCTCAAAAAACCTTAAAAAACTTCTCTATATCTGAGGAATCATATGCATCACATATTGACTGGACACTGGTGGCTGGGAAGTGCTAGCCAGAATTCTGGGCATGGGGATATCTGCATGCTTCTGTAATTGTGCAGTAGTGTGCCAGTCAGCCTGACTCAGTCTTTGCACCTGATAATTTTCTTTCCTAGCTACAGGAGTGATAAAGGAGCATTCTGCTTCTTGCATGCTCTGTTGTGTTCTTTCCCCACTTCAGGGCTGTAAGAGAATCTTATTTGTGTCATCAAATAAAGCAGCACTCAGAGAATAATCCCAGAAAGGCCAGGAAATAAAGAGTGTGGGTATTTTCCGAGAGCCGGCTAGAATACCTATAGCTGAAAGAGGACGAACAGCTTGATTCCTTGAGCATGTCCTTTATTGCTCTGTCATTCTCTGGGAACATTAGGGACTGTGTTTGAGAAGCTGCATCAGTTTCAGATGTTATGCACCTCATTAATCAAAACACATCCTTTTGGAAGGCAGTTGATTGCAGCTTAGGCTCAGAAGTGCTTACACCTCAGCATCCCTAGTGCCTGGAGGAGGGAGGAAGAGGAAAAAGACCTTTAATGCTATCACTGGTTTAGTTCACATTATCTAGTCTACAGGAGCATTTGAAAATCAAGATTTATTTCCCCCGAAAAGCTTGTTCTACCAGAAATTGTGGTGAAAATAATAATATTAAATAATAATTGCACTGGGTTACTTCATTGTAGAGTATTTCAAATGAGTCACAGCCAGTCGAGGTTGTGCCAGGTGGGAGGAGAAGAGGAGCAGGTGAATGCTTCAGGGAAAGGATTCAAGCAAGAGAGCAGGCAAACAAAGATGAGGAAGCATGTGCTGTCTGTGTGTATGGTGAAGTCACTGCTGATGGCTGCATTTCCTTGAAGTAAGAGCTTAAGTAACATCCCGCTGCTTTAAATGGCAGAGTTACCTTAGGCCAGTGACAGGTGACTCCTGGAAGGGAAAAGGTGAATATTTGCTTATAAAAGCAGAAGCGCAGAGATTGGGTGAGGATTTCCTCACTTCTTGGAGTGGGCATTCGTTGCTTGTGTTTAGCCTCCCTGCCTGTCTGCATGGTTCATGTGGTTTCCTTTTCCTAGGAGGTATAATTTTAAATGTATAAAACAACAAACATTCTAGAAAGCCTCAGATACTGAATCTATGCAAAAATATATGCAAACAGTCTCTCATATGGCTAAACAGATTCTTAATTAACTCCACTGGTTTCAAAGGCTTTGCACTAGTACATAATTTGATCTCGTTCATCACTCTTAAGAGCTTCTTAAACGTAACAGAATAAACAGCCATTCCCAAAGAAGCATGGGGCTGGACCTCTTTTCCTCCTTTTTTCCTCACCTCTTTTCCTCCTTTTCTCCAAAAAAACTCTCAAAGAACAAAAAGTAGGAAAAGCCTGATTTTATCCTTTTTCCACTGCTTTGGCCTCTATTATACGAGGTGCATTGTAGCCTGCAGTGAAAGGAAGAAGGATTCCCATCCGGAGCTGTTCTTTTCCCAGGACCAACCTCCTGGGAGACACGATAGTCGAGGGTGAGCCACAGAAAGTGCTGACTCAGGTGCCCACTGGTAAGTGGGTTTCCCCGTGTGGTAGGGAGAGCCCACGCATCCCACACACTTCTTCGCCATCGCAGTCCAGCCTCCCTCAATCCGGTAGGGGAGCTCTTTGAGATGCAGCTTGCTTTTTTTTGAATGACTTTTACAGATCCAAACCCGCAGGGGAGAGATAGTAACGTTTTGCATGTCTAACGGGGAAGCAAGGCAGCAAAGGAAAGAGAAACCTTCCAAACCTTTGGTGGTTTGCAGACAGCTACAAAACACAACGTGTTTCCTAGCAGGCAAACTTCAGCTAGAAAAGACAGGCACTCCCCAAGCCCCTGCTTTGCATGCAAGTGAGATTTTCAAGGTGAAACGCTGTTTTTCCTTTAGATTTGGATTTCCCCTTTCCACAAAACCCCCTGTGTCTTCACAAGCAAATCTGCAACAAAGTCACAACTCCAGAAGGAGAAAGGATCGTCAGCATCTAAGAGAAAAAGGAAATCTTCTTGCTCCTATTTTTTTGTTTATGTTTGGTGTTATGGTGCTGCTATTTTTAAATTCACGGCCGCCCGGTAATTTTTGCCGTTAAACCAAGGGTGGCATCAAGCCTGGCACTGTCGGCTAAAGCCGAGCCGCGGGTGACTTTTGCTCCGCGGCAGGAGTTCTGCAGCGCCAGGGCAACGCGGTCCTTGCAGCCCGGCAGCAGCAGCAGCAGCGTTGCGGCGCCCGTTCAGCCACACACACCCTTGGCAGCCAGGCGTTGCCCTTTTAAGAAGCCCGGGTGCTGGTTCAGGTAGGCAGAGCCTGTGTGCAGTAGTCGCTCCTATGGCAACCCAATAGAATGGGATCGCTTCATGAATATTCCCAGGAGCAGGGGCTGCATGAGGAATAAGTGATGACAGTGATGTAAGCAAGCAGTGGCTGCTGCAGGTTGCAGTTCATTGTGTTACTGGCCGGCAGGTTGAGGAGTTTGAGGCACCCGGGGTTGAGCTTCGCTTTCCGGATGATGTCTGCCCGCCGGGAGACACAGCACATTTGCATCTCGAAGCCAACATGGCAAGGCGGCTGCTGCTGCTGCTGCTGCTGCTGCCGCCGCCCTCCCTCACCTTCCAGCCAGAAGTGTGTGGCTCTCCTCTAGACTTCTTGCCCAGTGCTCTGGATCTGAGCAGACAGGGATTGCAGTAACACCAAGAGGAGACAAGCAGCAAGTAGCCAAATCGGGACAACGGAGGAGGGGGGTGGGGGGGCTTTTTTGCCTTCCCTCGTTTTTTTCCTTCCCTTCTGGATGCAGAGCCTGTGTTTTGATGCAGAGCCTGTGGATGCCACAGTCTGGTAAGGAGATGACACGCCAGTCTCTGGTCCCTTCTGCCCCTTGAGTTGGGGGCAGGGGCCTGGGGGCAGTGACGGTTTCCCTCCTTGGGCAGAGCGGGGGGGGGTCTCTCCCTCTAACTGAGCAGCAGCAGCATCGGCCATGGACAAGCTGCCCCCCTCCATGCGCAAGAGGCTCTACAGCCTGCCCCAGCAGATAGGACCCAAGGCATCGATCATGGACGAGGAGGAAGACAGCGACAAGGACACGCGGAGGAAAAGCATCAGGCTGAAGCCACTGCCTTCGCCCTCTGCTGGGAGCACCCGGGCACTCGGGGGAGACCCCGGCAGAGGAGGGGACCCCGGCCTTCTGGAGACGGAGGCAGGCAGCAAGGGCGCCAAGACCAGCACCAACGGGGACTGCCGTCGCTTCAAAGGGAGCCTGTCCTCGCTGACCAGCAGGCACCTCCACGATGCGGCCGAGGAGAAGAGGCTGATCGGCGGCGAAGGGGAGCCGGCCTCCCCCAGTGAGGACAAGAGCCCCCCCGGCAGTGGGGAGCTGGAGCAGGGACTGCCAGCACCCCCCCCATCAGCGTCCCCCCCAGAACCTCAGCAGCAGCCCCCCCGGGCTTGCTCCTCTACCTCTATCAAAGTGGAAGGAGGTGGAGGGTGCGACCAGATCACCCCAGATGAGGAGCAGAGGCTGGGCCAAGCCGGTTTCATGCAGAGGCAGTTCGGGGCCATGCTTCAGCCGGGGGTCAACAAATTCTCCTTGAGAATGTTTGGCAGCCAGAAGGCCGTGGAGAGGGAGCAAGAAAGGGTTAAGTCTGCCGGGTTCTGGATCATCCATCCCTACAGCGACTTCAGGTACAATCCCCCCCTCCTGGCCCACTCAAAACTAGCTGGCCTACCCCTTCCCTTACCATGCTCAGACCTTTCCACACAGAGCACGCACCCAGACATAACTTTCCTTGCTAATTTCCTAGTCAGAGGAGCTGGAGGACACATCCGAGATCTGCTCCAGTCAAACAGTGTGCAGGTTTCATTTATATTTAAGCTTAATCGTAGTGTCCTCACACTATTATTAATTTTAAATTGTGTTTTTAAACGAAGAAATGTCTTTAGCTTTGGTTTTTATAAGGGAAAGCCTCTTCGGAAGTTCAGTGTAAATGGGGAAAAATGTTCCCACCTGATGCACAACTCTAGACTAAAAGCATGGTGTCTGCTGCTTAACTAGTCCTACATCTCCAGTTCAGAATGTATGGTCTGCCTGATTAATGTTTCGATTCCCATTTTCATATCAAAGTCCTGTCTGTTCTCCTTCCCCAAGTGTTAGGGAAGGATGTTGCTACTGTTGCTGTTCTGTAGGGCTTCTTACTGCAGCATCGCTTGTCGGGAATTGGTATGTGCAGGGGATAGCAGCATCCATTAAGGAGGAATTTAACACTTTCAGAGTCTTAGAAAGATTTTCTTTTTTGCATCTGTAAACCCTTATTTGCAAAATTTATTTGGATAGGGAATAGTTAACATTGTCTTTAGGAAAGTAGTGTCTTGCTTTCACTCAGACAGCAACATTTTCATGAAGGTTAATAAGGAAATTAACTTGTAAACCCTAGAGCCAATTTTTGTATAGTTCTGTGTAGCAGAGGGGTTGTGTTTGGGTGTTTCTGAGTAAAGTATTGTCTACTACGCAGGTGAATTGTCCTCAGCAATATGTATGTAAAGTACTGCAATCAATAATTAATTACCTAGTGCAATCAATGGCTAAGGTTTATTGCTTCAACTTTAATTACATCTCACATTTAAAAGCACACAGTAGAAGAACATTATTCAAACACATATCTATCAAACTACATGATTTTATTGATTTCTTGGACTCTTCAAGAAACCTTGCATTATTCCCTAAGATACAGTTAGCAAGATAATTGCAGGAAGGAGTTCCAGGGTGAATTGGGTGCCCAAAGAAACGACAGAAACCTCTTGATACTACCTTTTAGGGATTTAGCAAGCAGTCCACATGCTTAGAAGATTCAGCACTGGCACTGGACAGATTCCTTGATATTTGCTTGGATTAACAAATGTTATTAGAAGGCTACGTGAATTGGAAGACTGCGCTGTCATTTAAATTCAGTGCATTCAAGTGTCCCAAGCGCACAGCTGACCGAGCGTATGAGGGTTTCCAGTAGCTACATCATGATACAGAGTCCTTACAAGTACAATCTTACTCAAACCCAGATAGGAAAGAGTATAAAATTGCCTCCCAGTTGTGACTGATCAAGTAACACCTCACAAACACAGTGAAATGTGAGAGTGATTACCTTCAAAAAGAACAAAAGCAATTTCATACTCTTGGCTATAGATCTTTGTATTATTTGCCACGAGTCTGGAGTTAAAAACTAACTACTGTGCTTTCTTGGGTTATTGTAGCAAGGTGTTCTCTGTGTGTCGCACCCTCAAGGAATTTTGGATTTAGTCTCTGGATTCTATTTGGATTTATACAAAAGTAGCGTTCAGTTTGTATATCTTCTATGTATCTGTATAGTAGGTTTATTCTCTTCCATCTTTATGACTACATTTTCAGCATAGAACCAGACTGGCAAAGTTCAGTGAAAGGATTGTAGCAGTAACTGAGGTAACCACCTTGCCCAAGGTGACATGGTCCTAAGAGTTTATTTTTTTAAGATTCCTAGCGAACCAGTGCTTATTCCTTAAAACGGCACAATAAATTATGAGGTAAGTTTTCATTTCTGAGGTACTTGGCTATAAGGCTACTCCTATCTTTACGCAAAGAAATGAAATATGCAGGCAAGCTAGACTCTCCCGAGCCAGATGATCCTACTGAGTCTGCTAACACTCAGATGTTTATATGTATGCAGATATATATGAATGCATGTATGACTCATTAGTATTAATAATAAAATCCTCCCCTGACATATCTTTGCATTTGTGCAGAGAAAGCACAGTGAGTTGGATATCTGTACCCTGGTGCAAGACACTCTCTGCTTGGGGTCAGATTCCAGGTAGGCTGATATCTTGCCACTTTGTGTTTCTTCTAAATTGATGCTAGAAGCCTGGCACACAAATATGTGCTTTCTCCCTAGTACTGTATATCAGCATCAGGTGAGGCAGTGGTATTGATTGTACAGAGAGACATCTGAAGAGGCCAGGAGGAGTTGGATGCACTACTGTATGGTCAGTATGTATATTTTCTGGGGAACTTTGTTCACCTCTGTTTCTAGGTCACTTGCAGCATATATGTTTGAATATGACTGCCACTTAAAGAAAATGCGTGGGCTTTCATGAAAAATGACCTGTGAACAATGGCTGCCTTGAAGGAGAAGAGTGGGAGCTTTCCCGGATTCTGTTTGGGTTTTGTATTCCTTCCTTCTCTGAATGCTACTGAAGCATCTCTCTTAGAAACAACTCACATGAATATGAATAACATTTTTTGACCTCTGAAATGCAGCAGATTGCACCAAAGAGCAGATATTATAAAAATCTTTGCAAGAGCTATACCCTTGACCCAAAGGACTCTCTTTTCTGCTTTACAAATTACGCAGTGCAATGCGTGATTGCTCCTTGTTACAGATGGGTGCAGATTCCAGGGTGTCAGGATCTTGTAAGAGGCATGAGTCTTCATTATCCTGCACTTTGCTGTCGCCAAAGCTGTGCAGTAGCATTTGGTGTACAAGTTTCAAGTTAGTATTTAAATATTTAGACCCAAATCTTGTTTTCTCTTTTTTTGGAGAAACCAGTTTCACCTCTGAGAGTGAGGTACATCTCCAGGTGTTTTGGTAGAGCTCAATACCTCATGACTCCTCTCAGTACAGCTTGAGATGAAATTTTGAATGGAACACTCCAGTCCTATTTACTGGAGCTTGATTCTGCTGTGAAATGACATTGGTGTAATTCCTCTGACTTCATGGAGTAGCTTCTCCTTTGCACAATGTGAGAGGAGTTCCTGTTCTAGAAAAGAGGCTTTCATCATAGTCTCATGACATTATCATTTTAGCATCTAATATGGCTAATTCCAGCAACAAATCTATGACCATCCAAGAGTAAAGCAAATTAATGTAGATTAAGGCTCTGTTGAGTTCTGCTTTTAGTCCATTGTGAGGGGAAAAGACACCAAATGACCTTTATAAAAACCAAACTCAGAGCCCCTGAGTACTCATGACTAATGCAGTGGACTAGTTCTAGAAGCACTTAAAAGGTGTCTTAGCAATTTCTAGTGAAAACAAGAATACTAGCTCCTATTCTGAGGTGCAGATGTATGTGCTAGCAGCTTGAGTTTATTTGCATCTGTGGTTGATTGCACATCGGTGCAGAGCCAAACTGTATTTCCTAGGTCAAGATTTATCTGTGATTTTGAAAGCTTTTTCACTGGGTAGACAGAATTGTAATTTATTGTTTAGAGGAAGCATTGATCCACTACAATTGGTTTAATAAAAAAATTCCAGACAAACAATGATCTATCTAGTTTGTAGCTGACTGAAGCATATTGGTTGTAGCTGCTACCCAGAATTGCTTGCGAAAAGTGTAGCATGCTGCTTTTAGGAAGGCCTGAGAACAGATACACTATCTGAAGGACCAAAATAGTCCAAACGTCCTTGGCTAGGATGTAAATAGAACTACACATTATTAACTGCCCAGTAATCTATTAACTTTTTCACAGAAAAGAGAAGCTGCTGCCTCCTTGAAAACAATGGAAAATATTCCACTCATTAACAGTCCCAACTTCAGATTTTGTAATTTTGCTTTCCACTGTTCTCCCTTACTTGTAATACATGTCTGCAAACAGATCCTTTATTTTTTCATTTGCTTCCTCTGCCAGAGCCTCCTCTCTGCTTGGGAACCTGGGGAGATTTCTGTGGTGCCAAAAGAAATAGATGCTCAGGTGCAATGTATAAGGTAGGGGAATTCCTGAAGAACAAAATCACTTGCTCCCCTTCATGCGGCTCCAGACCTCTAAGCAGTGTCATTCAGACTGCCTTCTTGTGGGGAATCAGTGGGATTTACTAATTATAGTACTAAATACTGAACCCAATAGCACTGGTGGGATTGAGCAAAAATGGGAAGGATGCGTGTTTACCTTTTTCACTCTCCTGAGTAGAACTGATTTCCAGAGTGCCTCACGGAGTGCTGCTCTGTCTGCAGAGGCTGTTTTCATTCATAAGCTTTTCACTATTTTGTTAGAAGGGTAAACAATTTGTGAAGCGTACAGCACTGCTCACTGACTTTGGCAGTTCACTTAGGTGGGTGTTGCTCTCCCTGCTCTCAGACAATAATGCTCTTTTCTTTACCTGCTGCCCAGAATGCCGCTTCTTGTGCAGGCCTCGCTTCATGCCTATCCACATTCAGAAGCTGCCCACAATGGCAAACTCTGATCTTGTGACTTGCCCACTGCTCATACCAAAGTAAAATGAAAGTTACCCATTGTGTGAGCCTTATGTACAGCAAATTGACATTCTGGTTCAGTGAAACCTCTGCTTAGACAGAAAGGTCAGGGAAACAGTTGTATTAGTAGCAGAACTTGTGCCTGTCATTAGAAACAAAGTGCAAATCAGGCACAGGTTTATTGGTAGGCAGCTCATGGACTTGGCTATCTTCTTTTCTTGTTTGTGCTGATGGCAGTTGCCTCAAAATAGTGTGGGGACACGGCTAGCTGAGGAAGGGGAGATGCTTTCTTGAAGTCAGATCTTGCTGTCTTTACTGCAGACAACTTTCCTGCCAATTCCCAG
>VYZW01007418.1:66981-110775 GCA_013401315.1 Balaeniceps rex | reverse complement strand
TTTCCTGCCAATTCCCAGGGCAGTTTTGCTGGAGCAGAACAAGGGGATCCAAACAGGAATAATATGAGGGATAATCCAGATCCCCCTGAACAGCATGGATTGGACTTCTGGAGAAGAAACATGGTTTTGTGACCATGAATTGAGGGGACCAAAGTGGTGCAGCCATACTTCCTATGTCCGTAGGCTAGTGGTCACATGCTTCATGCACTAGTTCACATGTCATGAGGTGGAGGATAAAAAATCCCATGCTAGACAATCAATGTGGGGATATAGTTTTTTGTATGAGACATGTTCAGATGCTACAAAAGGCAGCATTTGAGAACAGGAAGGCCTCAGTAAATGAAACACCTCAGTGTATCACCATAATGTTTTAATCATATAATATTGCAGTATTTTCACATATGTTCATGTGCAGAAAATGAGATGAGAGAGTATAAATAAATACTAAAGCAAGCACTGAGACTTAAGGAAGTGCCATGATTAAGATTTCCTCCACAAACTTAATTCAGGCCCTTCGTACAAATCTCTGCCAATAGATGAACACATTATCTCTTCCACAGAAGCCCGTGCCTCATTCAGCGCACACAGGGATAGTTCCTTTGTGAAAAACTATCTAACATTTTCTTCATCTCTCCTTGTAAGATAGCATACCATATTTATTTCATCTTATTCTGATCCTATTCTGAAAAAACAGGTTAATTTCCTCATGGCCTTTTTTTTTTTCTTCGGCACTTATAAAATAGTCAACTATAATAGCAATAAATGTTCATTTCACTTCCTGACACCTTGGCTAGGAAGCTGGTACTGTCATCCCCAGTTTATAGCGAAGTGGCAGAGACTCATGGAGATTAAGGTCAAAAACATTCATTAACTTGGTGTAGTCAATTTGAGGACCTGTTTTGCAGAGTACGTAGCATTACGCAGCATACCTTATGTTCAGAGCTCTGCCTCTGTGGGTGCTTAGTAAGTAATCAGACATCGCTGTGACCCAGAAGACAAGGGCATGGAGGTAATGACTACCTGTTTTAAGAGTAATGGGTGCTTTAAGAGGATTGGGACATTCTGATTTGGACCATTTCTTAGATTTGCTTGGTGAGCAGCCAGACTGAGAAATCCCACCCACCCTTTTCCCAAGCCTCTGATGTTTGTTAGTTTATCTGTTGTTACAGGGAAAAAAAAAATCATTTCTGTAAACAATGACATAGTGTTCTCTCTAATCATCACCTAAGAATATTATTCTAATTGCACTTTTGGTTTGAGTGATTTACCTAACACCTCTGCAGGAACTTTTTGGCAGAGATGGAATCTCCAGGGCACCGCTCATCTGCCCTAGCCATCACATCTCATTCTGCAGTTCCATATCTCTTTTATGGCAAACCTTCCATATTCTGCAAGAAATGAGCTCCTATAGAAAATCTCTTTCCCACACACATCTGCCTCAAGCCCTCCCTCTCATCTTGAATGAAGCATGAATTCTACGGGAAGAACTGTTTTGAATTGTGTAGTGACTGTAACATAATACATACATACAGCTAACCTCCGTTCTGCTACTTAAAAACCTGAGCTTTTGACTTTGCAGTCTAATTTTTAATACAGTGGTTTTGTACAGTTGTTAAGGTTTTAAAAAACAAATCAATCCCCATCCTCATCATAATAATATCTCTGGGTTCATTAGCAGGTATGGATCTTTTCAAGGATATGCTGCATTGCCCTCTGCTCTGAATTAAGCAATGGCCGTAGCATGTGGTTACAGCAAAAGAACAACGATGCACCAGATTCTTGGGTTACTCTCCAGGCTTTGAGGGGAAATGTACTCTGCTTATTACAAACTTTCTGCTTGTTTTCTTCCCAGTACCGAAGCATGATGCCTTCTGCCCTCTCTCCAACTTGTTGTTTTCCTCATTCCTCACTTCAAGTTTCTGTTTCTTCCCCCACCAGTCCCATCTCCATTTTCTAGGCTTCTCGTGGCAGGTTTCTTGTCCAGCCAGTCCTGGGTCCCAATACCCAGCTTATCATCTGACCGCTGTTTTCCACCTCACCTTAGTTTTTAGTAATGCCTCTTCCGCCCCCCCGCAAAATGTTCCAGTTGCAGTATGTTGCACTTGGCACCTTACTCAGTCCAGTTCCCTCCTTGCCAGTCTCCATCCTTATCCTTCAGGTTTTTTTCTGGGTGGGTCGCCCCAAATTAGTTTCCTCTCCTTCTATATAGTTTTAGTTGCTATCGTCCCTCTGACTCTTCAAATATTATCAGTTTTCTCAGTCCCTGCCTTCCTTCCTGATTTAAGAATGGATCATTTTGCCTAGTAATTTAAAACCCTTCCACGCTATCCCTCTTTCCATCCTTGGACACTACCAGCCCAGCAATGTTTAGACAAACTCTACCCATTTTTTATTTTTTAAACTTGAAATATCTCAATCATTGGAGCTAAGCATTTGAAATAATGAATTTGTGTAGAAGCACAATCTCCACTGCTTTCACAGTGTGAAACATTTTATTTGAGAGAAAAATGTGTTTTCTAAAGGTGTTTATTGGTAGGCACACACAGAATCTGTGTAGGACTTTTCAGTACTATTATAAGCAGGTAAACTTAAGTTTTCAATACGGTGTTATTCTGGTTAGGTAACTATGCTAAGTGCTTTCTGTTGCACTGAGTTTTTCTGCTGTAGAGTCACTGCTGCTGCACTGAAATCCATTTATTACACAGATAAAAGAGTGATCTTTTCAGTGTCATTTTAGCTTGAAACTATTGAAATTTGTCTTTGTTTCTGATGTGTTATGAGCATCTCATTAGCAAGCCCATGAATCCCTCAGTTTGCTCCTGAAACCAACTATCTGAGCTCTCATCTCTGCCAGAGCACAGATTTCTTCCTTTCTCTTATTTTTGAAAGCTGCGTTGGTGCCAAGGCAGTTATAGGTCAATTGAGTTATTGTTGTTTCTAATTGGCACTCTAACAAGCTATTAAATCAATATACCTTCAGATGAATGTCACTCAAAAAGAAAGGTGCCAACTCCTTTTCTGTCTTTGAGAACTTCAAAAAAACCCATTTCCACTGATGAGTGTAAAGGAAAGGCCAGTCTGTAGGGAAGTGGCTAGTGAGAGCATAAGCTTTCACCCCTAAATGTTCATGCCGCGAGGTCTATGGCTGAACAAGGTCCAGGCTGTTCCTGCATGCGGAGGGGTGAGACTATTTCCAGAACTCAAGGCCAAGAGGAATAATTAAGAAAATCACCAACTCTGACAAATGCTCTTATATCCATCCTTTCCCTGGTTTGTAACAGAGCATGGGTTTATTTCCATGTGGAGAGACCTACGACCTCTTCTCCTTTATTGGCTCTCAGTGTCCCCCATGTGTTTCTGTGACTGCTGATGCAGGTGTAGTATCCACAGCCATCTTTCAAATCAGGCAGCACCTGGCTGGTGACATCGTTGCCTTTTTGGTGTCCAGTGATCTATAACTTCATGAGATTTACTTGCTCTGTGTTACAGAAGAGTCAGAGTTATTATGGTGAATAGGGTTGATTTAAGTTCTGTTCTGAAACGTTTAGATAACCTCTTCCTCTAGCAGCAATACAGTGCTCATTCCCACAGTATCTGAGCATTTTTTAGTGAGACTGTTGTAAGCCAGTCACTTTTCAGCCCACAAGTCAGGACAAGGTTTCTTGTCCAAGCGACACTGCAAGTTTATTCTGGGGTCTCCAAATCAAAGCTGCTTTATATATATATATAAGAACTGCTCAGGTATGCTTGCTTAAGTGGGCAGGTTTTTTTGGTGAAGCACAAGGCAGATGAGAACACAGCTTGGCTCTGTGCAGCTCTACAGCTCTGCAGTGCTGACAGCACTAAAACCAGGGTTTTGTCAGCAGACAGAGGAGTTAGGACCCTAGAAACACAGAAGAGAGAGCAGATGTGTGGTGGGCTAACAAGGTGCTATTATAGAGACCTTTTTCTGCCCCTTTTCCGTGTTGAATGGTTTGCTACCTGGGAAGTCCCTTTACAAATTGAAATTATTCATTCCATGCAGTATATTCACAGTGGCTGACATCAAATACGGTCACCCCATGTCTAGTGTTAGCACCAGACTGTAGTGAAATCAGGCTGTTAACTCCTGAAGAGATGCTGCCTGCAGCAGGGGGAGACATTACTGGTGAGAGCAAGCAGATGAGCATCCAAGGGGGAATTCCAAGGTCAGTTTGAGGGCCTACCACTTGGACATTATAGGGGCACAACTGCTTCCCCAGCGATGCGCAAAAGCTAATCTCATTTGTGGTGACTCGTCCAAATGTGCTAATTAAGGATTTAAATCTCTGCCTCTTCGGATGGAGAGGTTGTCTGTGTTTATGCATCTATTGTTAAAGAGCTTAGAGGGAGGAGAGGTGCTGCAGGTTGCCAGCTGATTCTAGTATAGGAGCTGTAACTCCTTTTTTTTTTTCTTTTCACAGCTGTGCTCAGGGTTCTTGTGACTGCCAGAAAATCAGTAGTTGTACAGTGAGTAACTCCTCATCCCTGTACGCAGCTCCAGTGAGACTGTATGCAGAGGAACTCTGATGGGATTCAGTTTTCCTGGTGAGAGCTACTGAGCACTGTTACAGTCTCATGCTCAGTTCCACCCCCTGCATGTTTGGGGGATGGAAAACCTAGCAAAGTGCATTTGGATTTGCCTGGGTGTGGGAAAGAAATGTCTTGCAAAGTTATCAGCGCTCTGAAGCTTGTGAGGGAGGTAAACAGCTGCATTCCAAAGACTCGGGGACTCCACATTAATAAGTCCCTTCCTCCCAGCCGTTGCTTCACACATGATTTCAGGGCAAGGTGCTAACTCATCACAGCGCTTACATCATTGTTACCCAGTGCAATTTCTCATCTGCAAAGGAGTTGTGTGTGCGCGTGCGTATGTGTGTGTCTCTGGGAGATGGGAGGAAGTGGAGGCCCCTAATTATCCAGCCCTGCTCTGCATCTTCTCTCACCTCTGTCCACCTTTGTGACTAGGCTGGAGGGATGGTGCAGGGCAGAGGGGTGTGGGCTGAGCGAGCGCAGTGACATCGTGGCTCTCTGCAGAGAAGCAGAAGTTGCATTAGGCATAGTGAAGCAGTGCAAAGGTGATGTTTCCTGGCAGTGTCAGGGTCCCAGCAGTCAAAATGATAGCAGAAATGATAACGATGACTGACTCTATGCAGCTTTTTTAGCAATAGCAAACCTGCTTTCATTAAGCACAAATTCTTGGTGCTTGATCTTTCCCCCTTTGCTTTAAAGCACTAATGCATGCAGAAGCTATACTTCTATTCATAACAAGAGGAATATTTTTTTCCATCCCTGGTTTTCTGTGAATTGTGGGGAGGGCAGGAGAAAGGACCAGTCTAGACTACAGATCATGGTCTGTTCTCCTTGATGCCTATACAAAACAGTTGTATCATTCTCCCATGCTCATTTAGCTGCAGATACACTTTGAATCATAAGCAATGTATAAAGGGTAGAAAGACAAACTGGAACACAGGTCAGACATCTGGTTTTGACCCTGCGAGCCATCCTGAACAGAATACTCTGTGCCTTGATTTCTCCAACTTTGATAAAGGGGTGACGGTACTGCCAGGGGCCACGGAAGATGCTGTAGAACTCTCAAATATTTTAACATAACAGATGATGCTGGAGTACATGTCAGCAAGGGTGTGGTTAATATCTACAAGGCAGTTTCATGAGAATTTCTTCATGGTTATCCTTTTCTGTGTACTGCTGTAGATTTGGTTACATCTCTTGTCCATCTTTTGTTAGGACCACAAAAATTAGTAGATCCATGTACTGCTAGGTGATTTCTGAATAATTGGTTCCTTTGTCTTAATAAGGAAACTGGATACCAACACCTGTACAGTTCCATGTATGGTGCTATATTGTGTGGCACATTTAGAACTAGGCTGGAAAATAGAAAAAAAGCCTACACAGGGAGGGAGACAAGATGAATTTTACCTTTTGTGTCCAGAAATGAGAATTGTGCAGACCCTGCATGGGGTTTGGAGATGCTCTAAAAAGAAAATGTTCCATATTTTCCTCACCAGTCATGTGTATTGCAAGGTGTGCTACCCTTTTCTTTGGGAATACGTGACGTCTTGACTTTAGTAAACACTCCCGAATAAAAGGTCTGGCACAGGAGCTGGCAAGATGTCTGCCCTTTTCTGTGGTGTGGCAGCTTTGGAAAAGCTCCTCTAAGCTCACCGACTGTTGAATCTTTCAGATAATCTGTTGTGACCCTCGGCTTTTAGTGCAAACACAAGTGTGCTTCAGATCATGCCAGCCATTGTTAAGGTGATACACTGTATATGCTATGTATATGCAACTAGACTTGTTCCACAGTTGGAAATTGGAACAAATGCCTGGGTCGAAGACATACTTAAATCAGACTCTAGATTTGGCAATGACTGTTGGCTCAACCCTGACTGCATTTGGAAAGTTTCTGGTTGTCAGTTTTGCAAAACCTCATGTAAAGTTACATTGTTCGGAGCTTCTCTCGGTGTATTCCTGTTATAACTGGGCTCCTCTGCTGTTTCTTTGCAGCACAGGCACTCCTCTCTCATCTACTCCTGATCCATCACCCAAATGGGGTGAATTCCTCTGGCTTCTTGTTTACATATATTGACTGAAAGTTGGGCCAAAGCCTTCCAAACAAGGGCAGCTCTGCTGGTTGCATGCTCCTTTTGCAGCACAAACAGGAATTTAGGCTAACAGTGGCAGATGTGGGTATGGCCTAGGGCTCCTGCTTTTGAGCAGGGGATCTGGAAGCCTCATCTGCAAATTCACACAGCAAAATCTGCACTGCAGACAGAAAAAAGATTTGCCTTGACATCATCTGCCCTGCTCTGAGATCCGCAGTCAGCTGGGAGAGCAATGTACAGCTCCCAGCCTCTCTAGCTCAGTAGAATTAAGGCTAAGCTTCATCATGAGCTAATGCAAGCTGTTCCCACCCCAAATAATTGGCTGCTGGATGGCTTTGTGTCTGTCTAACCATTACTGCATGTGGGTGGATGTGTTATGTGTGTGTGAATGAGTCTGCTTTGGAAATCAATACATAACATCGGGGGTGCATCTAATAATACAATACCTCATGAGTGATGTGGGTGTGAGAAGCGTAAAACGGAGCTGAGCATGTCAAACATCTGTACAAAGATCACTCTCCCTGGTACCACAGGATGGTGATTCCCACGTCCAGACCACCACTACCTCTTTTTTGTTCTTCCTCCCACCCTAAAACACCTCAGATGTCTTTTCAGTCCTCTGTTTCCCATAGCTGAAATTTAAAAGCAGGGAAAAAAAAGCACTGAAATATCTGAAAAGCTCAGTCACCCAATCAGCACAGCCCGCTTTCCAGGGTAGAGCACCCCATGGTGAATAGGAAATGGCAGAGGTGTTGGCTTGTCCGTAGAGATGAAAGACAATGCCTATCCATGGGCATAGCTGTTGGAGACACTGATATATAGAAGTCATGCATGACTCGGGGAGTCAGGAGACGTAACCCCTCTGGGACTTGGCAGCTGTTATAGGGTATTATTTTCACAAGGCTGAGCTGTTCTTAAACACTTACTCTAGTGTAATCATCACACACACATTTTCTCAGTAATGGCAGGCCATCAGCATTTCTTTCCAGTCTTCTTAGATAAGATGTACAGAGACAAGCTGTGAAAGAGCTGAACAAGATGCCTTGACATTAGTCGTTCATATTTCCTCAGCTTGGCCTGTGAATAAGCTTTAGGCCTTGCTTTTCATACACATCTTTGTGGCTGAGTTTTTTTCAGGGAAAGAGCACCTCTTTCAAGTAAGGACAGGTAAGTGGAAACTTGTGCCTGCCCCAAACCTGGATACTAAGATCTGCAGTCCAGTTAGGGAAAAAGACATATGGTTGGCTATACCTCCAGGTGTAGTGGTTCAAGGTGGAGCATAACTTTCCTACAGCTGGTC
Source organism: Balaeniceps rex (assembly GCA_013401315.1). NCBI lineage: Eukaryota > Metazoa > Chordata > Aves > Pelecaniformes > Balaenicipitidae > Balaeniceps > Balaeniceps rex. Next base: position 102,834 of record VYZW01007418.1, on the reverse strand, counting down.
GCAAGAGGAGGGGAGAGAATTACAGAATCTTTTGGTTGGAAAAGACCTTTAAGATCATCAAGTCCAACCGTACAATTCTTCACAAGCTCTTTGAAAACTTGTTTTTCAAAGGAAAAATATGTATGGTCCTGGTTAGCTCAGAAAGCAGAAGAGAGGATATTCCAAATAAAGTAGTTTTCTAGTAATATAAACTACCCTGATCATTCAAAATCCATGGCTGTTGACAGAGCAGAATACTAGCCTTTATAGGCAGCCAGATAACACTGTGAGTGATTTTAGTACAGTTGAAATGGTGTGCTTCAGCTTTATTCATACCCTGCCCTGAAGCAGCAGTTGTATGTTGTTCTGTTGTGTACTGCATAACTGCTGCATTTCACCTCAGCATTAGCCTTGCTACAGTGCCGGGTAAAATTTCTCCACACGCTGGGGTTCTTGTGGATGCAGAAGGATAGATCATCATTTCTTTGAAATTAGTTTTTATCAGTAGACTTATGGAGCTAAATTCCTTGGTGAGAATCCATTGCAGCTAGACACTGGGAATCATTTTTACTCGTTGGAGCTACTTCTGGCCTCTCTCTCTTGTATATGTACCTCTAAGGCACATATGGGCACTGTGTCTAGCACTGTCTCAGACCTGCTAATATTGCACTACAGTGAGAGATACCGGATTACATTGACATTGTGATGTTTGTGGAATGGATCTTCAAAGCAGGATTTAGTCAGGCTAGCTCTCTCTTGCTACAGTGGAAGTATTTTAGAGCACTGAATTTCCTGCTCTTCACCCACAAAATAGCTATTTCTGATTCAATGATGTCTTTCATAAAGGAGATCCGTAATTTATGATCTGAATATCTAATGAGCTAAAATGTTTTTGGATATACTTGAGAGCAGAGCTAATCTGCTATCTGCTTTTCCTGGACTCCAGTGAAAGACCTTCTGCTGTTCCTCACTGAAACCAGAGAGTGCTGAGGATGTTGGCTCAAGTGACTTGCAGAGCTTTCTTCCAGGTACCCTCATCACTGAACCATCTTTATACTTCTCTTTCTCAGCCTTCCTGTGATCTACTGAATGCCAGCCAATTGGGCTGAGTCATATCACATATATTTCTGGTGGGATGAATTTGAAAGAACACAGAGGAAAACCCTAGCTTTTGCCTTACTACTAAGCTTACTTAAACAGAAGGACTAGATTAACTAAAAAGAAGAAAAACATAGAAATCATGTAATCAAGCATTATTGAAGTGCACAAGCTCCCAGCTAATTTACATAATATGCTAGCACATCCCTGCTCCTCCTGAAATCAAAGGTTGTCAGTGCCTGCTATAGCGGCCTTGAAATTGTGTCCTGTATGTGTAGAAGTAAAAAACTACAAGTATATTTCATGTTTTAGAGAAGAAGGCCTTTGAGAGTGCATTCTTGTGTTGCTTCTTGGAAAAGCTGGAATTCATTGAGACATTGCTGCCATCCTAGGTACCCAAAACAGGGCAGGGAACAGACATGCCTCTAGGCACCACAAGCAAAGGATGTCTTTTATTTTAAGTCACAAAATTTAAAAGTCTGGAATAGTCTTTTGTAGCTGTAACTTTCCATACTCAGAGTATGTTTAGGCTCTTTTAGGGTTTCTTCTTCCAGATTCAGGACCTGAAGTACATCTTTCTGTATTGGGGAGGGGGACTGTGGCAACCGCAAAGTGCCGTTGCTCGTCTTGCAGTTGCATGTGCTTCTCTGTACTTCAGGCATGAATAGAACCTATTCTTACCAAAAGAGGGAAAGAAAATAGGAAAAGCTCTGTGATGAGTTCCTGCCTTGAAGTAAGGGGATTTAAAATTTAAAACAGGATCAGGTAGGTTTAAAATATACACTCACACCTTATTTGTCAGTAGAATTTGCACCTTAAATAAGCAGGCAAGTGCTCAAATATCACTGCCTTGGGATAGATACCTGTTCCACTATCCTTTTGGTAATTGTTCACTGTGTCAACAAAACTACTTGCGTATTTCAGTTATACCTGAATTCTGTGGGAATTATATTGGTCATATGTCCAAAAATCTTTAAAGAGATTGTTATTTCACATTCACTTTGTAGCATGTCTGAGCCCTGATGCTGAAGTGCAAATATGGGGGGGTGTCATTATTGAGTTTTCATGACTAACATATCTGCACTGTCCCAGCTGTTTGTAGAAATAGCTTTGTAATATTTCTGTGAAATAGCAAGGATATTTATTCCCATTTTATGCCTGGAAACCTAATATACAGAGAAACTACATTATTTTCTAGAGAGATGCTCACAGAATCTGAACTTGACTTGTGTAGACAGCACAAGTAGTTCCTCAGTGACACGACTGTCCTACAATGTCCTGCAATGTCCCTCTAGCTTAGAGTGGAAACTGGCAGGCTGGAGCCTCCTTGTTATGTATTGATGGAAAATGGGCTGCATCAATCTGAATATATTTCTGAAACAACTTGTTTCTGGCAGGTTGTTCATTCTAAAAATATATTTATTTCTAATTGCTGAGCGGAATGCTTAATGAATTCTTCCTTCCCAAGAACAATTAATCAAAGAAATGATTTAGGGCTGGCACTTGCTGCTCCCCCAGGGCTCAGTGTCTGTGTTCCATTGACTTAAATAGAGCAGATCAAGTCCAGCCCATACTGGAAAAGATTTATCTAAGCATTTTTTAGTGGTGCCCATCGCTATTTGTCTGGATGTCTCTGGCAGAAAAATACTGTATATATTGGAGGAGCAGCACTGGATGTTATAGTAGAGTTTACAGCAAGCTGCTGTGTTTTGCAACCAGTGTTTTCCTGTTTTGTATATTTTTTAAAGAGAGGTATTATGCAAACTCCCATTGATTGTAATGGGCATTCAGAATGGTCAGGAAAGAAGGGGCTGCAGTTACAGCTTGCTCCAGAAGGTTTCTTGACTGGAACAAATGGCTGGAGAGGACCGTGTGGGTCACTGAGACGCTGCAGCATGGATTAGAGCTTTGATAAAGGAGAATCCCCTGAGAATCCCGACCACACAACAAAGATGTGCCCTTCCTACAAAAGATCAAAAGTCAGACATTTGCAGCATGTCCTGGAAAGAGCGGGAGAGATCCAGCAATGTCCTGAGTCTTGGCAAAAGGCAGATAATGTGTTACGTGAAAATGCCCAGATCCCCTACCACCTGCTTCTTTTACAGGAGTGTTATGTATATGCTCCATGCCACACAGGAAAATGAAAAGCCAAAATGGCTCCTACCAATCTAACGTGAGGGGAGAGGCCTTACATGCCCCAAATCTGGCCATTGAATTTTTTATATTCTGTATGATTGGTGATTCAAAGCGTCCTGTTTGGGTGAAGAGTGTGTCTGGCTGTGTAATTTCTAGAGGAGTATGTATTGTAAATGTCCAGTTCCTGAGTTTTCCATTCTCCTGTCTCCTGTATTCACCAAGTCCTCCTCATTTTTCCCCAAGTCTCCTGCCGCCCTTAAGCTTCTGCTGGGTTTCCTCATTTCAGTCCGTTCAATGCAGAAATGTTTGTGGGGACACCAAATAATAGTTTCTCAGAAACTGAAAAGGGCTTTGGAGCACAGTGGCTACTTGCATAAGGAACTGCCTTTCTGTGGAGCTGAAGTGCTAAGTTGTGAGCTGAGTTGAGTGCCCTTAAGACACTGGAGTGGATGTCAGGATTCCTGGTCTCTCCTTTCTGCTGTGGACCTCCATGTGAGTGAGGCACTCAGGAAATAACTGCCTCTCTTTGCCTCAGTTTCCCCAGCTGGCAGATGCTGATGGTGAGACTCGGCCACCTGACATAAAGTGCTTTGAAGTCAAAAGGAAAAAATCTCTTGTGAGCTACGTACTGTTTCAGTACATGTAATTAATTCAGCATCCGATGTTTGGAGGGGATAGTGGATTCACGTGGATGCCTTAGATAAGCATAGCCTTAGCACAGGCTGTGTGTTTCTTCTGAGACCTAAAATAATCAGAGGCAATTGGACTTTTTTTTTCCTTAATGGCTGCATTTTTAGACGGTGATTCATCTCTTGTGTGGGGTCTTGGATACCTGAATAGCCCCAAGATCCCAGCAGCATTAGTCTTTTTGAGGATTCATTGTGCTCCAATCCAGCCTGAATAACTCATTGCAAACAGGAGTCTGATGTTAGCAGCAGGAGAGTTGGGGAGGAAAATTTTCTGGTTTTGAAACAAAACCCCAAACCAAACCCCACCCAAAAACACCCCCTCTACCCCCCTNGGGGAGGAAAATTTTCTGGTTTTGAAACTTAAACACACATAGTCACTACCTCGTTATCATTTTAGATGTCTTACTCCCCTCCACCCCCATCTTCTCGTCCCCACAGAAAGAGGTTTATGGCTGGCACTGTGTGCTGAAGCTTGTCTGAAATAGTGATGCCAGCATTAACATTTCCCACCAGGGCTGAAAGTTATGATGTAAATCAGTGTTCTCCTTTTGATTCTCATGGAGTAATACTGATTGGTAGGAGCCAAAGTTTGGAAACAGTACAAAATATATACTCCATCCATCCCAATCCATGGTTCTTACACAGTGCTCCTTTGGCATTTCCTCAGCCTCTAACACTTGAAGCCATACTGCTGTTCACAGAGTAGGCAGAAAATTTGCACTAGAGTTGGCATCCCTGTTGGCCAAAGTGTTTTTAATCCAGAAGCAATGCCTGTTAAAGAAGGCATTTGACTTGGGATTGTAAGTTGAGAGTGAACTCTCTCTTCCAGGTCTTCTTACCCCTGTGCTACATAACCACTAGGTGTGTAGTGAAGTGTCCTTGTCAGGGATGAAAGCTACATGCCTGGAACATGTTCTGTCACTCCGCCTTTCTCTCTCCTCAGTGAGCGTGTGGTTTAGCAAGTTTTGAGCTTTTAGAGTAACACATCTTTGAATATGATCATCCCAGCAGACCCTTGGAAAACCCCAGACTGCTTTGTGTTACCTCTTTCTGGTAGCTCTTTGGGTTCCCATCCTGCCATTAAGCAGGAAAGAGGTTAAACTTTTCCTCCCTGGCCCATCTGGCATATCCAGGGCTCATGCGGAGTGATAGGAATAAGCGTGCACAGGCGCTAAAGTCTGGCAGATGCTGTTGCTTGTCTCAGACATAAATCCTGGTAACTCTAAAAGTTGAAGAGAGAATATGAGAGAGCACGTGTGCCTTATCCTGCAAGCACAGATGCATCTCACTGAGTAAATTGCTTCATGTAGCTGAACAACAGCTGGATCAGGCTGAGGTTTGATCCATCCTGAGGCACAGGAAGCACTTACTCTGTTTTTTGGTCTTTCATCATAAAGTAACTGGATGTAAATGGCCAGCTACTCAGCTAACGACATACATAGTTGTTTCTAAGGCTTCTTAAGCCCACTGGTGACCTGCTGCGGAGATGGTTGTCCTGGTGGTGCATGGTTCAAAGGTTACGGTGGGTACCCCAAACCTGGGTCTCTAGGAGCCTCTATGAGAGCCTAGATGTTATAGTAAGAGACCTTCTGTTTTGCCGCGCTTTCCATTTGAGGAGCCTGGAATTATGATTCCTAATCAACACCAAGCTGTGGCATAGCAATACCTGGGAGGAACATTTTTAGCATCTTGGATGGCTAGAAGTCTTTTTCTCAGCCTGGCAGACAACTTGGCTATCTGCTGCATGCGTTTGTGACCTCTTTGTGGCCTACTGCAGAGCATAAGGGCATAAATTTGTCAATCCAAACCAAAACATCAGCTAGCAGAAAGCAGAGCAGCGTCCCTGACACTGTCCCCCACTTTCTAAACTGTGATTCTTACCTAGTTACGTGACTCATGCCATCTCTCTGCCCTATTTTAGTGTTTCATTTTAGTAAATTTGGGTTCCTAGTGGTGAGGCTGACATCCTCATCTCCCATAAACTCATATTATGTCAACAGAGCCATGTCAATACAAAATTGTTAAGAATCCAGCCTGTCATCCTTGTAACTTACCAAGAAGACAAGTTGGTGGAAGATACCTGTTACATCAGCTGGTGTCGTATGTCCTCTGCCACTCTTGCTGTACCATTTACTCTGAACTAATAGACATGCGTACATATATCTATATCATCTATATTGATGTAAAGTCTGTACCTGCAGCGCTGAGTTGCTGTTAATACTCTGGCCAGTAAGGGTGAAAGATCAGATTCAGACAAGTAGGCTTTGAAATCTCTACCTGTATATCTCCAAGAAATTGGAGTCTGGGCACTCTGAAATAAAACACAGTCCCTTGCCTTCGTATACTTGGGTACAAATCAAACCCTTGGCCCAATATCGCTGCTTTTTGAGACAATTCAGAACTCCCTAATGCAGATCCACCTTTCTAACAGACTGCTCAAACATTTGAATTTGGGTCATCCTAGATGTTGGATATGGGCCAGGGCCTGAACTTCATAATGTCACAACTTAGGCATGTCTTCAAGCTTTAGTCCTTCACGTTCCACAACACGCTCATGATGACTTGAAAGCTGCAGCCCTTATTGATCTATCTGTTGTCTACAACCACAACATATGGCACGTTTCCATGGCAGCAGGTCCCCCTAAAGGGGCTTCCTTCCTTTCCTCAGTTTATTCGTCTTTTTCATTATTAAATCGTCAGAGATAAACGCACACAGAGAAGGGTCAACATCTGGATCAATGGACAGCAAACAAAGAGGAACTTTTCCATATTCATACAAGCAAGAGATTTCAGAAGATCAAACAATGCAGAATTGCCAGGCCCTTAGCATGTCAGTCTCATACATAATGTATTCTGGCAGCTCTATGAAATCAATACACATCTAACACCTTGAAAACCTTTGGGATTCAGTGGGGGGGGGCAGAGGAAGGGGGAATCAAGAAATATTTATGAGTGCAGTAGGGTGGTATATGAAGAGAGAGTTAAGCTCTCTGGCCTGCGCTTTCTGCCATCAGCGCACTTTTGGTTGAATGCTACAAATAGAAAATTGTACTTAGTTCTTTAACTCTGGGAGGATGTGGTGCTGCATGTTCCTCCTGATGAAGTTTGATGAGACAGCCATGGAGTGGAACACATCTTATATAGTGATGTGGCTGTGTAGGAGGTAATCCCAGACCACCAGCAGCTGGTGTGCAATCTGTCTATACCTTCTGTCAACAGGGAGCCTGAAATGGTCTAACGTACCACCAGTAGGGAGAGGATTCCGTCCAGACAGGTTAGAGCTTTGTTTGCCAGTGGTTGCACTGGCCTGGTTTCCTTCTAGAGGAAACTTGTGTTTATAAATATCCCACTGAATCTGTACCATATTATCTTCCCAATGGTATCTCCAGCCACTGCTGCAATGAATTTCCACTGCAGAACCATTTATATCTTCGATCACCTAAGTGGTGCTACGAGGACAACAATAAACTGTCTAGGTTCAGTGTGTCAATGTTATTCTTTTGGGCCTTCAAAAAGAGAGGGAGTAAGCTTTCCCACAGGTAGTATGCACAAAAATTTCACTGCTTTTGCAGCTTGTTACAGGGAAATTCTCCATGAGCTAGTAATAGCTGCATCCAGGCAAGTGAGAAAATATTATTAATGCTCTTTGTAGTCAGAAATGGGATGTGTGCTCTATTGGCCTTCATACTCCAAGTTTAGAGCCAGAACAAACGAAGTCTCTTGTGGCTATCTCTGTTTCTGTGTGTGCATTCCCCAAAGGGGGAAATGAAATCTTGGGGTTTTTTACCTTTCTGGGAAGATTGGGTTCTAAGTATAGGTTTAAGATATGGTTTAATTTGTTAGGATGATATCTGCAGGCAGGAAGGCAGCGGGCATTGAGGAGAGCGGTCAGTTGACTACTTCGTGCAGAATCCACCATGACTTTTCTTATTCTTGTGACTTGTGTATGTTTCAGCGTTTTTGGAAATGAAGTGCAGGAGCATACTGTTTCTGTGTGATACAGTATGTCTGCAGACCAAGGACTAGGTGTAAGTGTTCCAATACATTTGCATTTATTGAATGGCAGATTGCACATAAAACTCTTGAAAATGCTTATACAGTTTTTATTAAGCACACTGCAGGGTTAGGTGGTAGATGTTGACTTTACAGATTAGATGTTCGGAACTCTCATTATCCCAGGACACGTGCAAGCCAGGCAGCAACGCTGAAGCCTCCGTGAACTCTTCTGTCCTGACATGCCTCAGACTGTAATGAAACGACACCCCACAAGGTTTGCTCAGTCTCCATGAAACCGAGCTTAGTGATACCACTTGCTGTGTAGTTCACATGCACTGTATGGCATTTGGAGGAACTTGAGTGGAAGACAGCACTATCTAGTGGTTAGAGTGCTGTTGTCCTAGCCGAGTCACTTAAATTCTTTCATTAGCTATCTTATCTGAGTGAAAGTTAAATACACTTATGCAAAGGAGTGTCAGCAGCTCTTTGGGATAAGGTTCCATTTTTTTTTTTACATGCTTGAGCAATACTTTCCTTAATGTGGTTTTGGTTCATGACTGGTGCACTTCAGCACAAAGATAATACAAAGTGCTTGGGTTTTCTGAGACAGAAAAACAGGAAACACAATGAAGTTGTCCCAAAAAAGTCGCAAAACATCAGGATTGTCTGCCTTCACTGATTCACAAAGCCTGTTCTAAAGTGACTAGATGGAGGCCATAGAAAGGTCTCTTATCTTGCTAAACCTAGTTTTTGTGAAGGACAATCACCACCAGTTTCTTGGTGGCTCCTTTAGCAGCTCCCATAGGCAATGCTGAGTGTCCCAGCTATCCAGAAGAGCCCTGGAGGGGAGACTTCCCTGGAGGTCCTGGCATGTGGCATGTTCTCCCTCCCTGCAGAGGCCAGAGCCCACACGAGGCGAAGGTTTTGCCATTTCTCCTTAGCTAATACTTGATGAAAATGGTAACTCCCCTGGTAATGAGCTCACATTGCATTTTGCAGTTTTTGACCAGAGCCAGTGGGAAGTGCAAGGTCCAAGGCTTTTATAGTCACGGCAATAAAAGCCTGGGCTTGTCTGAGAGGGCTGCCCACTGCGGTGCTGTCTGTGGTCCGCTCTGACCATGCTGGCAGCAGGGGCTATGCCAACAGCTACCAAACTCCGTGTTTATTCAGAGCATTGAGCTATTTTGTAGTTCAGACAAACATGTTCCTTGGTAGATTACCTTCGATATAAGGTCTGCTTTACTAGTCCTCAATTCTTTTGACTTCTGTAAAAATCTCCGTCACACAAATCTTCATCTCTTTAAGAAGCCTGATAGTAGAGTGGGTGTATTGTGGGTACTATCAAAGAACTGGTAATTTAAGCTAACTCATATTGATATAATGCATTGTGTTTTGTAAGTTAAAGAAAGGGCATAATTCACAATGTACTATGTTATAATTGGTTAAATGCATCAGTGCCTCAAACATGTTGTTTGCAAATTGTCAAATATTATAGCTGGAGTAAAAATATTGCTAAATAATGTGTATATTTATTTTTTTACAATGGAAAAGAAATTTCCCCTTCGCTGCTGCTGATCAAATTACTGTATATAGCATGACTGGAAACCTCTTCTGAAACTTGGTGACCATATTTTCTGGATAGTAGTTCTACCTCTGAATAAGTTACTTAAATCTTTAGTATCTCATAGTCTATCTATTTGTAATACAGGATGATAATACCTTCTTAATTATGTCTGTTGGCATTTAATTAATGTATGGACATTACTTTGAAAAACACAGGGTGTTGATTATTGTTTAATAATGTAGTGTTAGATTTAAAAATGGATGATAGAGAAGCAATAAAAAGCTAACATGCTACCTTGCTTGGACTGCAAATGCCATTTTAAAGTATTACATAAGCAGTAGCTTTCTTAATTTTCCACTCACCAAAATCCATGTAATTGTATTTTAAAGTAATAATATGAGTGTATGTGTTAAACTTGAAACACAGTATGGAATTCTGCACTGTTGAGAGGGGATTAGGTGAGCAATGATGTAGATTAGAGATAATCAAAGTCAAAGGCTAAATACAGACCTTGGGAAGTATCTTGCCTCAAGTAAAACTGACACTTGCATTCAATGAAAATTTTGTCAAAAACAACACATGCATTTTAAGAAATCTAGATGCAAAGTGCTCCAAGGCATACACCTCACTTGTAGCAGATGCTGTACTGTGAGATAGGCCTAATCATTCACCTGCTTTTGTACGCACTTAAAATTCATCACTAGCTAATAGTCCTTTTGCTCCTGATAGGAAAGTTAATCACATGCAGAATTGTATCCCGAATTGTATCCCGTCTTAGTAACTCACTGACATCAGTTACTCTCTGATACCCAGCTGAGGCATCATAATGACTACAGCATCTAACTTCAAAAGAAAGATGAATAGTTCAGACTACCAGCTGTACAGGGCTCCCAGTCCTGCCTCCTTACTGTCATCATGAGGAGATAGTTGGAACATCTTCCTTAGACCCATAGGTGCAGGTAATCTAGGTGTAGCCCTTTACCACGGTATCAGCCCTGGGGTATCTCCACTGTTTATTTTCTATGTACTTGCATAGCTACAACTGGCAGTGAAGTTGAATTTGTTGCAGCCCATGGTCTGCTACAGACAAGGACAACCACAGCTGAATGAGAAGCAGCCGGTGCTGCCGAAGCAGGCAGCCAGGAAATTCTAGAGGAGGCTGGGCTCCTCTAGAGCTCTTTTCCTCGTGCTGTCATAATGCATGGCTAATTATCAGTGCTCTCAGGGGTTTTATTCAGCATGGCAGAGGATACATATTATTTGCATAGGTTGGTCAGAAGGAATTAAAACCGTTTGTCTTATTCTTTAGCTAATCATTTCCCATTATATAGCACGCAGAATGTAAGTCATTTGACACTTTTTTTTGGTGGGTATTCATTTCAAAGAGGTTTTCAACTGCACAGGTATTTGAGTAACTCCCTATAAAATAAATGAATTCTTCTAGTAAGTGAATTCTTGGACTCGGTAGCTGGTTAAGTGTCCTTTAGTGTGTTTAGGAGCAGTGAATCACCATGATCCTCCTGTTATCTCTGTGAGTAATGCAAAGTTTGTAACTCTCCAGTAGAAATACACCTACTCATATCTGGGAGAAGTAATGCTTCTAAAGACAGGGAAGGGGATCTCTTCCTGCTTTTTCTCTTTCTCCCTCCTCTGTGTTCAGATACCCATGTGAATGGCTGCTTTCTGGAGTACACCTTCCTCCCACTGTTGCTGCTCCAGCCACACTGACATCCATGTTCTTTACAAAAGATGATTTCTATTTCTAGCCCAACTAGTGGTCCTGGGAATTAAAGCGCGACCTCTTTCCTGTCAGGATAGTTGCTGGTGAGCACAGCAGTGTCTAATTCAACATACAGTCTAGAGGGGGGGAAGGGAGCTGCCACTCTGGAGGAAAGGGCAGATTTTCATCAGCTCTTTAAAGGAATAATGTAGCAATTCCTCCCCATGGAAAGCAGAGGATGGAGATGTCATTTGTGACTCAGTAGGTGGCACTCTGTTTCTTGAGTCAGCACCGAGCCAGTGCTCCTGCCTGGGATTGGTAGAGCAATTGGATTTGTCTTTGGTTTTGGTTTTAGCAATGTATGTTCATGAAAGATCTGTTCTTGTAAGGTTAGGAAGGTTGGCCATGGTGTCTGAGCTAAATTCCATTGCTGGTGAGAATGTCCTGGCTCCATGGCATTTTCAGCTAGATGCATTTTTATTTTTGCTTCCTTTCTGTGCACTTTCAGGCAGGGCCTCAGTTCAACCCAGAGTTGGCTGCCTTTCAGCAGAAGCCGAAAGCATCCAAAAAGCTTTGTTAATTTAGATGTGGGTTGCTCAAGTCTATTTTCTCTTGACAGTGCAAACACTACAGGGCAAGAATAGAAGTTAAGGCTACAAATGTGCCCCACTTGGGCAGGTTTTGAATGCCATACAGACACAGTGATGCTGACTGGACTAACCTCTGCAATTCACTATTTTCTCTCCAATTGGTCACAATCTTTCCTGAGCTCATGCACTATAATCGGTTACACTGCATCATGGAATAGTTTTGAAAAATCAAGGTTTATTTAATTAAAAAAATGACAAATGACATCCGAAAGCAATATTCCTAGCCTGCTGTTACATTATGCACTAGACAGAACAGAAAGATGATCTAACTTTCTGTTCAAAACCCACAAACTAATACCTACAAAGCGTACATACTATCAAATCAACTGAGTGACACCAACTACGCTTAAAGACTGTATATTCTTGAAGTGTATTTGCCATGCTAATTCTCAGATGCGTTCTTTTACAACTAAATAATGTATTAGGAATTAAAAGATGGGAGGTAGCAGTGCATGTTAAAATGTGATTTTCAGATCTAAGAGGCGTGCATAGAGTAGGATGTAGTATAGGAAACAAGTATGTTTGAACAAGACATCTGGTTTATATAGTGCTGGCTGTTCCCTGTGCTGTGAGCTGTTCAGTTGCCCTGAGTCAACTATAATAAAACAATACATTCATATTTATTAATTTTTTATGTAGGCTTTTGAAAACAGGAGGAGAAGTGAGAAGACGACAGGATATCAGAGGAAGATGTCCATGAGATGCATCTCTCAAACTCTTTTTCAAGCCATATGAATAGCTTCAGATCTGGTTAGACTCAAAAATCAAATTCAGGTCCTAACCCTTATTTAGCCTCAGACTTCCGTGGACAAATCCCTTCTCTTGATTTTGCCATGCAGCTTCTCTATCTGCAAGACAGGGATAACTCTGTCTGCCTCTCGTGGGTGCAGTGGAGCCAATTTCATCACTGTCAGCTCTGTGGAATCCCTGGGTGAAAGGAACAACAGGAAACAGAAAACATGGGTTATTAATAGCTGGTGCTTGCCCTTACATACATCACATGCACTGTTAGTCATTCTGGCCAATAATTTACAGGGAGTGGAAAGATGGTCCTCAGTGTAAATACAAAATGACATATGGATGATATTAGACCTCTGAGGTGTTGCGGTCCCTGACAGTCTATTCAGTCTAAATCCAGTGATGCCACCCTGAGCAGATCATACTTCATATGTGGGTAAAATTAAAATGTGCAGGAGCTGTGGAATCTTAATAGTTAAATTTTAACTTCTAGGCAGTTTACATTGTAAAGGCAGGCGAATTTCCTGTGCTGGAACTGGTGTGCACACCAAATTCTCAGTGGTTTTCAGCTTTTTCTGTCTCCTTCATAGAGTCCAAAAGTTACCTCCTCCCTGACACCTTGGGTGCCCTTTTATTAGCAGGGGTGCATTGGATACAAAAGTTTACCTTCTGTGTTTTGTAAGTGATGGCGCTAGAGGTCAGAACTGAAGGGAGCCTGTGACAATAATCTTGAGTCACTAGTACACCCTTGAGGAGAACTGTGGTTTAAGAAACACATGGCAATGAATTTTAGCACTTCATCTTTGCTTGTCCACATTGCAAACCATGATTCTCTGTGGAGAGTTCAGCAGTAGTAGCAGACTGGGACTGAAGAGCGTGTGTGAAGTGAGTTTGAAGATCTCAGAACTGGAATAGCAAGAAATGCTGTGAATCAGGATGCAGGACAGCTGACTGTGGTATGACCATGCTTGTCTATAAGAGACTGGGGTAGCAGGAAGTGCTACAGTCAGGCAGAAAGGGTTTTACTGGGGTTGTGTGTGTGGAAAACATCTTACTTAAACTGTGAGCCATCCTAGCCACTGTTGTTATTGTCCCCAGTTGCCACTAAGTATTGAAATCACCAGCCAGCGTAAAAATAAGAGGCACAAAAATCCAAAGATCTCTGAAGAAAGCCACTTACCTTTACATCTCTGCACGTCTGGCCATGTCCATCTCATGCCATTAATTTGAAACTTGGGAAAAATAATTTTATTTGTGCATATCTCCTTCTATATCCCCTAAGGCAAATTAAAGATGGCTGGGAGGTTATTTATTTTCAGTAATAATATACACACTGCTTCCAGACATCCTGCTATTGTGCGATTATCTAGATTAATTGACTAGGAAAGCTGCGGCATCATCTCAGGCCCTTAATAAGGAAGACCGCAACATGGATTTATACAGTATTAATGCATATTACTGTGTGACACGGCCTTGCTCTTAGAAGCATATGGACAAATCTCATTGCTAAGTGTCTGCCAGCACCAACTGTACCTTTATACTAAGTGAAGGATTGCATGCTACCTTGCCTGCAGGGGCATGGCACCTTGAGAGCAAGAAAGAGATAGTTGATGGCATTTTTAGAAATCTCATTAGTGGATAACTTTGCTCATACTGAAGTCAGTTCCCATCAGCCTCTGCTGAATGTTTCTGAGAATTGCCGGTGTGCTGCTGATTTGTGACCCTGTCTGTACATGTGTAATAACTGGAATCTTAAATATGCTTTTAGGTGCTTTAAAATGTTATGTTCTTAACAGGGAGAGAGAATCTATACAGAGAAGGCTTTTAAGGCATATTCTGCCCTTTTTGTTTTCCTGCTGAGAGTTTAACAAATCAGTGTAGTTTCCTCACTATAGTGATACTGTTCTGTAGCAGCTCAGTCTGGTCCAAGGCCCACGCTTAAGCTGAACAGCTTTTACCAAAGCTAGATTTTGACGATCTTTAAGACGAATCTATTTCTCCTAAAACATTTCAGTGATTTTGACTGTAATCTGTCAGACAAATAGAGAAGCAGCGTGTGTGTTCTTCTTCAGCAAACTCGACAGTTTCCTTTGTTACCTCATTGGAAATCCAGAGTCACTCTGTTGACTTCACTGCTACTGGGATGATTGGTTTAAAGGAAGGCTCAATTCTCTCCCTTGTGTTAACTTGCTGTCGCCTTTTTTATGGTCTAGGAAGTTAGGCTTATTTGGTACTCAAGAGATTAATAGTAATATAAACACCATGCTAATTCGGGTGGCTGACTGGAAGAGCCACTGCAGCTTTCTGAATGTTGCATCTTCAGATTTAAGCAACCAAAGTTGATAATTGGTTTGCTCTGTGTACTTTGCTCATTTGCTGTGGCAAGTGCATCTTAATACAAGTTATTTATGATACCTCACAATATTATAGTATCCGCCCTGTAGTATACAATGTAGAGCTGATGAAAACTTGGCAATGTGAAACCACGATACATTGGCATCTCTGCACATGAAACATTTGGAGGGGACTGGAGCACCACTGTGTTGGGCAGTGAGGCTCCTTTGTGAGACTCCTCAATGAAGTATGAGAGAAAAGTTTTTAGTCCTCACTCTGGGTGAGTTGTGGCAACATTGTGTGATTGTGTATCTTTTACACTAATACCTGGGGAAAATCCTTAAAAAATGCCAAACAAATAAATTACGAACTATATTCAGACTGTATGCACCTTCAGAAACAAAAATTAATGTTGTAAAGCCCACTGGATAATATTGCCTTGCCACTAAAGTGAAGATAAGCTTCTTGGGGACTGTGCTTCATGGAACAGTAGTTAAATGTTGTCGTTGCTTACTTTAGAAATGAAAAAGACATTTCCAGGCATGTGACTCCAAGCTTTATTGCTTATTTCTGTACAACACAGGAGTCTATAGAGTGTGGGCTAAACTCCTGAAGTCCAGGCTCAGCATAAGCTTGGCTCAGCAAGAAATCTAAACTGAACGCTGTAGATCACAGCACAATCTCCAGTTCCATCCTGATCCCAGTGCTATCAGCGCTAGCTACTTCTAAAGAAGGATCAGACAGTAGGAGCATGCCTGATGATTTTAACCCCAAATGGCTTTATTGGCATACGAACTCTGAGGCCTTCCAAATACTTGTTCTCTGTCTCTCTTTACCTAACAGTTGTTGTAGTAACTGCAAGTAACTGCAAGTCAGTCTCTTCTTGGGTGGCCTTGAAGTCCCAGTCGAAATTTTCAAGTGGGCATGTCCAGCTATGTAGTCAATTCCCTTCTGAACCCTCTAAGCCAGAAGATGAGTGTTCCTATGACATTAAGTACTTAATTAGCAGCTTGCGCGCTCTGAGTACATCAGGCAGACTAGCAGAGCATAGGGAATGAATGACAGTAGAGATGTATAAAGCACATTAGTTCTGTTGACCTGGGCTCCCTGATCTCCCACTCTGTATACTGATCTCACATGTCTCTGTCTTGCTGTCCAGGTTTTATTGGGATTTGACCATGCTGCTCCTGATGGTAGGGAACCTGATCATCATCCCTGTGGGCATCACTTTCTTCAAGGATGAAAACACTACCCCATGGATTGTCTTCAATGTGGTTTCAGACACGTTCTTCCTCATCGACCTTGTCCTCAACTTCCGAACAGGCATTGTGGTGGAGGACAACACAGAGATCATCCTAGACCCACAGAGGATCAAGATGAAGTACCTGAAGAGTTGGTTTGTGGTGGATTTTATCTCCTCCATCCCTGTGGACTATATCTTCCTGATTGTTGAAACCCGCATTGATTCTGAGGTGTACAAGACAGCCCGGGCACTGCGCATCGTGCGCTTCACTAAGATCCTCAGCCTCCTGCGGCTTCTGCGGCTCTCCCGGCTCATCCGCTATATTCATCAGTGGGAGGAGGTGAGCGGAGGCTGTGATGCACTTGCATCCTAAATCTTTTCTCCACTTATGCTGGTATTACACGAAAGTGCTTTCTTTGAATGCCCATTCTCCTACTTCATGCCAGTGTGAATGCTAAAGAACTGTGTCTTGAGTCTAATGCTTTGCTTTTAGCAGGTTCCCGAGAGGGCCTTCAGCATATTGCTACTTAGTCACTTGAGACTGTACTATCTGCTTCATGATCATAATATATATAATCCGTGGAGATAATGCGTGGGCTGGGAGGAGAATAAGCACAGGTGGACCCCCTGCAGGAAGTGTGTAGTTATAGGGCTGCCTGTGAGTGGAGAGGTTAGCGAGACAGCAGGGTCTTGCCCTCTCAGAGCCCCAAAAGGTCCAGAAACAGCTCAGAGGAAAGGTCTAGAGACAGCTGATTTGCAGAACCTGTGGCATTTGTTTACCCAAGTATCTTCTTCTTTTACATGCCTATCTCTTGAATAAATGGCTTGCTTTCTAAATTCTCTGACACTATGTTAAGGGGAAGAGGAAAGAAGAGCAATCTGCGGACAAATAGGGTCTGTTTAAAGACATAAAGGTCTGGTGAAAAGCAAGAGCCCCACTACCCTCGGCCCATGTGCTGTTCCCAGGGGAGCGGAGTTCCAATACGCAGGGTGAGTTGTCGGGTATAATGTGAGTGAAGCCACAACCTTACAAGTAGCTTGAAAATTAGTAATTTTTTCCTGTCTCTGTGCTCTCCAAAGCAGAGAGAAAGCTCCCTGCAGCTTTCTCCACATGTCAGGAGCA
The DNA here is from genome assembly GCA_013401315.1 of Balaeniceps rex. Lineage (NCBI taxonomy): Eukaryota > Metazoa > Chordata > Aves > Pelecaniformes > Balaenicipitidae > Balaeniceps > Balaeniceps rex. Next base: position 85,564 of record VYZW01007418.1, on the reverse strand, counting down.
TATTTTCAGGACAAGGAAAACTGGTCAAGGCAATTTCGTCTTTCTCCCCATACTTTCTCTTCTGCTTTGGAGCAGAGCCTGATGCAGAGCATGATCTAATGCACAGTGTGCTCCTGGGAATGTGAAGGGAAAGCAGCCATGCAAAAGTCACGGCTAGATTGCACCGAGCTGTCAGAACACTAATTCATGATAGAGCTGAACCATTTCCTCTTCTCTCTCCCACAGGGAGAGCAGTGCTGCATACTTTACAAATTTCAGGATTCATCTTTGTGCTGTTATAATTTGTGAATGCCTCATTTACAGCAGAGCATAATGCCTTGCTGAAGTTTGGGATGGCATTGTGCAAGGTGCTGTACAGATGTATAGGGAGACATGGCTACAGCCCTGAAGAATTCACTACTAGGTTAATTTGCTTCATAGCACAGGCAGGCAGGGAGTGCATAGAGAGATGCAGATAAATAAAGCAGAAGTGTCTTTCCTGGTGTGACTCAGTAAGTCAGAGACCGAGCAGAGCAATGAAATATCTTCAGGTCTGTTGTCTTGTCCCTTGGTTGCATTGCTTCCCTGTCCTCTAATCCAAGAACGCTCAGGAAAGGGGAGTTGGTGGCTTAGGCTATTGTTAAAGTACCTCCTTCATACCAATTTACATGTAGCCACAGCAGTGCAGAGCTCTGCGCTTGCTTGTCTCTGCTCCTTGACTTCCTTTCCATAAGGTGGTTGAAGAGGATTTAAGTATATTTGCTGTTGATAGTACTGAATTTGTTTTAAAAAATAATGAAATGAAAACAAATCAGCGCCCTTTCCCGGTCTTGCTTCTCACAGTGTTTCACTGAGCAGCCATTTCTAGTTTCAGTTTCATGATACAAATCAGTGGGGCATTTTGCCCTTTTGCTGACTGTCGTGGGTACCGGGGGACAGCACAGCTCTCTGGATCTCCCCTGAAGAACAGACTCCCTGGAGTGATGCAGTGCTGCAAGTGGAAAGGACAGATGGTGTTGGATTGCAGTTTGAGACTGCAATGCAGACACTGTTATGCATTGCAGAGCCCAGCAGAGCAAACATGATAGTCTTTTTTTCAAACAAGGCTCGACCCAAGCAGCAGTTTCCTGGAGAGAATATGATACTAGGAGGTTTTCCACCTTCTCAAATGGAGGAGGGAAGCAGAGAGAAGGGGCGATCCCTTGTCATTGGTGCAGCGCATGCTACAAAGCAACAAGGAGACAGGGAAGAGAAGTTCTTCTTCATCTTTGTGTGGGAGTAAACAGTTGTGCTCCCTGGAACCACACTGACAGTTCTTTCTTGCTCTTACTCTGAAGTGCCTACAGATGATCCATCTCTGAAAGTTCAGGTCCATCTTTCCTCACCGCACAGATCAGCAGTGGTGATCTGGAAGTGTTAATTCCTGTAGGACGCAGCAGTGTTGGAATAGACTTGCTCTGGGTGTACGCAAGGAGCAGGCTGTTGTGCAGAGTTAAAGAAGAAGGAGGACTGTTGGGAGAGGGCGTTGCTGAAGACTTCTGTTCTCCTTTGCTCCCCCACACTATCCCACTCTATGTCTCGTCTGCTAGGTAGTTTCCTTCTCTCATAGGCTCTTTGCATATGACCAGATAACCTAAGAAAGACTTGTGAGTAGGGCGTGCTGGTCCACTGGAGAAGAGTATGTGTGCAAACTATAGGAATCTGTGTAGGGCAGTCTGAGGCAGAGTTAATAGAGGTGTATGGACTAGTCAGAGAGGATGTGTGCAACATTGTGTCTGGATAGAGCATCCCTGCTCACCTGTAGTGAGCTTATGCAGTGACTTTTGATGGAGCAATCACTGCTGCCATGGGAAACTTAGCTACTTGCTTATAACTAGTGCTGAGACTCTGGGTCCTGTATGAGGAGGAGAGGGGGATCCAGTATACACAGAGATGTTAATCTACTTCCTTTGCCTCCTAGATGAACACTACATCTGTGCATTAGTGTAACTCTGAGTGAGTACAGGGATAAGTGGTCACTTCCTGAGATCACAGTGAGCCTCTCCATTTCTTCCCCTGCAATTGTCCATGCTCTGCATGAATTTGTCACTCAACCTGCAGTGAGGAGAAAGCAGCCTTCTCTAAGGCTGCAGTGCTGTAATACAGCCAGCCACTCATCAGTTCCAGATCAATGCTAGTCGTGAGTCTGTGGGCTTGAGAGCCAGTGGTTTGAAGTGCCTGCGCCATTCTGGCTCAGCAGCGGACTACTCTGACATCCTCCCCCAGATCTGAAACAAGTGCTTTGGGGACTACAGCTGGGCAAAGAAAAAAGAAAAGAAAAAAAAGAAGAAAAACAATCTAATGCACTCATGTTCACTGGAGTATGAAAATAAGCTTAATTCCAAATGTTGCAGTTTCATTTGCATTATCCATTTTACATGAGTGGTCCAACGAATGAATTTACCAGTAGGGCACAATATAAATAGAGTCTTTTTGAAGTGTCTGCTGTATCTACCCTGCAGTAGGAAGCTTGATTGCAATGAAGGAAGGCATACTCGCACTGGCTTGAGCCTAGCTTGCCTGAATATCATATTACAAACTTTAGTGTCTGGTAGTTACCAAGTCTGTGAGCGGAGATCCAGGAGGGCTGGCGTGGTCTGTGTCTGGAGCTGTACTGCCAGGGTTAGAACAAACATGGGTACTCCAGTCATGCCTTGGTCATACCCAGGGAAGCTCTTGTCGTCTCGGCCTTTGAACCACCCCAACAGCTCTTCGGGGTATCTGAGTTGGTCTGTGATTCTTGACCATGTGAAAATGGAGGCTCACTGTTGCTCACAGAGTCAGGAGTTGGGCCTTCACACTGTTGTCACTGTTGTTCAGAGAAAGCAGACTCTGAACATTAACATTCTACAAACCTTATCCCAAGGTCACCCAGCAGAAAGAATAAAAGCAGATTAATACCGTGTAACCTATATACCCAAGGAAAATGAAGCAATGCAGTTCAGATTGTGAGCGTTAAACAAAAAAAACCTCAAACAAAAAGGTTTTCATAGGCAAAAAGTGATTGAATTTTTTTTTTCCTAAGAACAATTTGCTGAGCTTTCCCTTTTTTATGCACAGCATCTACCTCCATGTTTGGTGCCAGGATGCAATAACCTATATTTAAGATCAAACTGTTTTGACTTATGAACAAGGAATATCTGTTGGGACAACAGTAAAATCCTACTCCTATAAATTGGTTTCCAAATAGCACATAGGCTTAGATAACCGAAATTTTTTTTTTCAGAATCTATGTGAGGGATTATGATGGGACGGAAAGGAACTAACTGGTTTTAATGTATATCACAATGATAAGATTATCATGAGAGGATTTTTTCAGATTTTTGTCAGAAAAAAATTATAGTTTTCAATTTTGGCAGATGAAACCTGAAGAAAAGGACAATTTGGTGATTTTCAAACTATTACATTAATGAAAACTTGAAAACTTTCCTGAATGCTGTCCTTTTCTTCCCTTGAGTTTCCATATTGCATAGAAGTTTTAGAATGGAGGGAATGCATCTTCTCAGGTCTGTTACTGGCCACAGATGACATCATCTGAAAGATTACATCACTTTAAGAAGATTCAGATATTCAGAAAACTGATTAAAAAACTAGAGGGCCTAAGTGGAAGGACTAGGAGAGAGCTTCCAAAGACTATGAGAATATGGCTCCCACTTGATTTTTGTTTTGATTTGAACAGCTAATTCCCTTAGTGTCTTCTGACCTATTTGTAGCCTTCCTTAAATTAAATTAAAATAACATGGCTAGTGGCCTGGGGGAATGTAATGTTAGGCCAAATCCATAACGGGATCCTGAGAGGGGAGGGGCTGGGCAAAATGATTGTTCTCAAATAGCACAGCAGGGTCCCATTCCATGAGCAGTTCAAAATAGCTTAGCAGATTTTTTATCGATATGATTTGCAATTCTGTTGTGTTAAATAGTGAGGCAGACCCATGAGAGTAGCTCATTAAAACCTCTGGCCACCCTTGAGTAAAATCCGACTCAACAAACATTGGTGATGTGGCAGGGAGGGGGAGAATGGGCTGGGTTTCTTCCTAAATTTGCATTACCTCATTTCTGAAGGCAGCATTATCAAGCATTTGTCTTTAATGTCATTACAGGAGCTTATTAGAACCATAATGCAAGTTACAGTAATTTGCATTCTCACTGCACAAATTGATCCAAAATTTGAGCATCTTTTCCTTCTAGAGAAAATCCCGGCTGCACTGAAATTTATGGCAAAAAAATCTTGTTGACTTATTAGAAGAAGGTCGTTCAAGATTTTACCACAACATTTTACATTGAACTGTTTTCACTTGTGCAGCACAACATCCTTGCAGAGGGAGGACAGACAACAGAAGGAAACAGATGTTCTCCATTCCTGTGCAGACATTGCATTTTCCTTCACTTGCCCGTGGGCAGCTAGCGATCCATCCCCTGCCCTGTGCCATGTAACCTTTCAGGAGAAAGAAACATAAAAACGTTTTTTGGTGGAGTTTGTCTTTAGCAGGAAGTTCTACTGCTATAATGCAAATTATGCTTCCCACCTGGGCAATGGGAATAGAGTTTCAAAGAGAATATAATAAAAAATGGGTTATAATGATTATAAGGAGCCAGGCAAATATTTGAATAGCTGCGCAGCTACAGAGGGTGCCATAAAAAGGGAAAAGCCTTTTATTTTTTTTACAGTCACCTTCTGGCAGTGCTTAATGTGTCTTCTGTCAATAGGAGCATATGATAGGGGGAATAGATGGCTTTTGAGGGGTTGGGATTAGGGCATGGAGCCATTTGTCTCTAGGTCAGTAGTTCAGATCCAGCTTGTAGCAAGTGAAAGTCATTTGCCATCTCATGGATGTTTTTTTTCTGATCTGTTCTTAGTAGACAGGTGCCTGTGTGACAAAATCATCTAGGGGGCCGGCCCTGGTAAGCCTCAGGCTCCCTGTAGCAGCAGCAATGAGGTTAAATTCCCCCCCACGTCTGAAGTGATGCCCCACTGACCGGGGTGTAAGGTGTATTAATAAGAGGGTCTTGCCTGTGCCCGGCCTCTGGTTCTCTGTGTCACAAGGGCTGTCAGTCTGGGCTTCTGTGCTGGGATGGAATTATAAAGGTTTTCAAAAGAGATAGGCTGATCTCCTAATGATCTCTGATCACTGTGATAGCTGATTGCTGCTCCAGCCTTCCATTTTCCTCTCCCCTCAGACTCCTCCTAGCCTACTCCTTACATGCCCCTTCACTGGACACTGTTTGCCTTGCTCTTGAGGAGCTTACGTCTCTGTATTTCTCTGCCAGCACCAGCTGCCTGCAGCTGAATGCCCATATCTTGCCAGTTGCCTGTCATTTTTCTTCAGGCCATTGTTTCTGGAGGGGGTTTCTGGCAAGCTTTATTATTGCTGTTGTGTTACAATAACAGAGGGTCCTCAAAGGAGAAGTGCTGGAGTCTGGCATGAGGAGATTCCTCCTGCAATCAGTGTCATTTTCTAAGATTTAATACCATGGAGGCTTCGCCCTTTATTGATGAGGCATGCTCCAGCTATAGCAATGTAGGGACCCTGGGCCCTCAGCATATTGACACAGCCTGCCATGTTGCTGTCATACAGCATCACAGCATGCTTATGGAGAGTGTTATGACCCACATCAAGTACATCTGTAACAGGGAGAGGGGTCTGGAGAACCCTGTACTTTGACTGCAAAGCTTAAGGAAAACTCCTGGGAGCCTTCTAAATCACAGAAAATTCCTGTGGGCTCAGAAACCAGCAAGGGCAGTGCCTAGTTCCCTTAGATGTGTAGGAACAGATATTCACACCTCAGTAGGGCTGTGCCCCGTAAAAAAAGCACTGTGAAGGCCAGCCTGAAAGGCCTGTACCCTCCATGGAGCTGGACTTGAGCACCTCAGGTTGTGTATGTGCCCCAACCAGCCTGCACAGCGCTCTGCATAGCCAGGGCTGTGTCAGTATATCAATATTGTCAATATATATGTCATAGCCTTGTGTCAATATATCATACGGTGCATATGTGATGTACGTATATGTAGTGCTGATGTTAGGAACAGCTGATACAACTTTTGAAGCCATTCAGAGGGAGATTCCTGTTACCATTTGGGTTGCTGATCCAATGCCAAACCTGGTTTTGTCTTTCAGCAGTACTGGAATCGTGTTCTGCCAAACTCACCCAATACTTTAAGGCCAGTGTGTCTAAGGTACATTAGCCTTCGCAAGTGGTGGCAAATTAGTTGCTCTTCTCATTGAAGCTTCTTCCAGGAAGGCACTATTGATTGCATTCATATCAAGTGAAAATCTTTAATGAGGTAGCTGAAGAGAACAGCATTTCCTCGCCTCACTTTTTGTATTTAGCAAGACAGGGTTGGAAAGGGATGTGCCAAATCTGTAAGTTGTGTGAGTGAAGCAGGAGCTTGGCTCAAATAGGACCATGGAAAAAAAAATCAAGTTGGTTGGTGGGGGAGGAAGAAGAGGGGATTTGGGAGTGTGAAGGAGCACGGCAGCGTGGAGTTACTTTTTGCTAAGAGAGATTGAAGTCAGTTACTTCATCTCCCTACAGAGCATCCTCATGTGCTCTGAGCCAGTCACTGGGCAAGAAGAAGTATCAGATGGGGACCTGAACAGCTGCTCCTGCTGGAGCTGGAGTGAAAGGGAGAGCAAAGCTTTGCTAGCAGGAAAAGAAATACCCCACTCACAGGGATAACTAAGGGTTTAGATTCTGGAAAAGAATCTGTATCTGAACAGCTGTTTAGATATGTGTGTGGTTCCTTCTGTCTGGTTTGCTTTGCTTCTCTCCACCCTTGAAGCTGGTGGGTGTTCTGAGGCACCACTGGACACCAGAGGAATCCATGGTAGTGGGTACCTACCTAGTCCATTTTATTCTAGTAAGTGGATAGGGCTGGTGGGAGAGAACAACCAATTATCGGTACATCTCACTTTCTGTAGACACAACACCCTGTGGCAAGTGCTGTTGTGTTGTGGAGCTCAAGGCAGAGCAGAAGCCTGAATCCCTCTCCCAGACAAAGCTCACTAGGATGGAGTGCAGTATTCAGACCTCAGGCTCCAGTACCACCGCTAGATAATACTGTGAGTTGAAGAATTCATGTGAGTTGCCATGCAAACAAGGTAGCCGAAGGCAAGCTCTTGCCTTTCAAAGGTGCTGTGCACTGAGGAAGGGGGATAGGGCAATGTCAGCCATGCAGAAAGGTCAGGACCCATCCTGCTGGCAGGGCTGCATGAAGGCTCAGCTGTCTGGAAGGGCCTGACCCTGGCCAGCCTGGCTGGGGAAAAAAGGAATGCTCTTCCACAGGGCAGCAAAACCTGAGGCCAAGCTTTGGCTCTGAGCAATTCTCACTTCTACTCTAGAGAAAAAGTTGCCAGCTACAGTGCAAGAATCTCTGCAAAACACCATGTATGGGGCACCAGAGCTGGAAACCCCAGCCCTGAGAACGTTTGTTTTTCACCCTCTTTTCTTCTTGCCAGAAGTATGTTAATCGAATGCAAAACAGCCTTACTTTCCCCATTAGTATGAGGTGAAAGGAAGAAGTCATCTTTCTCGGGAAGGACAAGCTTCACTCCTGAGCAAGGCACAGAGAGGTGCGAAGGTTTAATGGGCAAGAGCCTTATTGATGAAGTTATTTTCTGAGCACCGCTGTGAAAAGAGCTGTTTCGAAGACAGTTTCAGGACATGCAATTATCCAGTTTGCCAGCTTAATGCATTCAACTTAACCTCATTTTTGTGAAGCAGAAATCAATGCGGTAACTTTTTCAGAGCCGAGAGATGACATTTTATTCTTGCTTCTCTCATAAGGATGCATATTTTTAAGCTTCCTCTTCTACTTTAACTCCTCCCTCTCCCAGTTTTGATTAAGCGGGAATACCCCAAAGGCTAGAGAAAAGGGTGAGGCAATTTCCACATTGCCAGAGTCACACTAGAATGGAAAATGTTTCTGAAATCTCTTTGCAATGTGGGCAAAATTTTCCTTATTGCGTTCTTGGAAAAGGACTTGGATGTACATCTATGTCCTCAGTACAAGAACCTTTTTATTCATTTCATTCAAGCACCACTTCACCAGGGAAGACTTCTGATGTGTTGTTGACAGTGCTGATCTTCACCCCAGTTTTTCGTTCCAAGGAGCGCGTGTTGCCTGTTCTCTGCTCTTCCAGCGTCTGTCACCTTCTCTACTCCCACCAAGTCAGGGATATTTTGGTAACTGTTCCTCCCTTGTGTCTTCTCCCCTTCCTAAGCAAGAAGTCCTGCAGAACAGCAGCTGCCAGAGCTGTGAGCTGGATAATGCCTGTCCAGAAGTTCCTCAACAAGAGTGTGCCATAAAATTGAAGAAAGTAGGGTAGTTGCCCTGCTTTTCATTAATATGCCTCCTCTCCTACCCTGGCACTTCCTGAAGTGGGTTGCACCACACATACAGTGTTTTAGTCTAGTGGTACATGCAAAATCCTTGCACACTAAAGATAAAACTTTACAACAAAAATCTTCAGCCCAGGCTTACTGTGCTGACACCTTACCTATCGTGATTCTCTTGCATTTAAGAAAGTAAAAGTGCTTTGCTTTTTTGATTCTTTCAGGTAAACATGAGTTGTACCTCTCCCCCTTCCCCTGATCAGTGCCCTGTGACTGGGTTTTTTAATCATATAAGTTAAGAAGAACATTTCATTGGGGCCCTTTGTTTCAAGCTTTTTGTAGTGGATTGATGGCACAACGGTCCCAAAGAGCAGAGCAGCCCAAGCCCGCCCCAAGGCTCCCTGAGCAACTCAGCGCATGACTCAGCAGTGCTGCCGTTGGATGCACTGCAGCATCGGAGGGATGGGTGGTGGCAGCTGGCCACACACTGTGCAGTGCTGAGCTGGGTCAGCTGCAGAGAAGCCTGGTCCATGCAGCACTCTAGTTCTCACCTCAGTGGTTCTCTACATGATCTGGTTGGTCAAGGGCAGGATGCAAGGGTATATGTTTGCATATACAGAGGGAAATGGGAACGAAGGCTGTGTGGCCTTTGGCTTTTTAATCTAAAGACAAAACTATTTTCCCTGACAGTGTAAAATGGCAACGGTGGCTCTATCTACCTTGGCAGAGCCATGAAGTAGGCAGTTCCCTGCCAAACTGCTGGTGATTGTATCTTTGCCATTTGCTCATCTAGTATTTATGAGGGAGAAAACAGAAATCAGGGAGGGCCTGATCACAGGAAACATTCTGCCTTTCGTGACAGCTGTAAGAAGAAAGTGAGAGATGTGATCTGAAAACAGAAACACCAGAATTATTCTTCTAGCTTTCTTCTGGGCTTAGGATAAACCACATGCCTGTAGTCCTGCAATGTTTCTTTCCATAAAATGAAGATAATAATGTAGTCACCTCACAGATCTTAAACAGCTGCAGTTCATTCATGCCTCTGAGGTGCCATTAGGCCCGGGATCTGCTCTGACTTAGACCCTGAGCAATCCCATTGAGGTATGACATAAACATATACTTCTCCACTAAGTACCCTTTGGCGGGTCGTGCCCCCAGGGCTGGGGGGACACTATTCCTACTCTTCTCTAGAAACAGAGCCCTAACCCAATGTGGGACATACATATCTTTATCTTAGCACACCCTACTGTCTCATGTGGCTTTTCATTATTCTGTGATGTATCTAATATCCTCTCCCTTGACCTGTTGATTTGGGGTCATCGAGGTAGATGAGCACAGAAAAGGGTGGTATCATGGTTACTCTGTATCTGTGGTCCCTGAGGGTTAGGAGAAGGTTGGGGAATGTGTTTCTCAAGTTTGGATCCAGCCAGGATAGATCATCAAGAAAGGATGATGGTCTATGCGGTGTGTGAGTGGATTTGGAGTAGAAGGAGATGGGCTGGAGGGGAAATCTTGAGTTGAGTGAATCAGGTGTGGGCCAGGGGCTGAAGATGGCTAGAGACAAATTGGAAAAGAAGTGACTTGGTGCAACGCTAGTGGAGGAGAGAGCAGCAACACTGGGCGGTGAGCTCAGGGAGGGGAGGTCACTCTGCAAAATGCTGCCCAGTGCTGGCATGTGCACAGAGCCATACCCCAGGGAGCAGGGAGCAGCTGGGAGTCTGCCCTCGCATAGGATCACTTTAGGTCTGGCTCTACTCTCAGCTGTGGAGCCTGTGGAGGGTGAACTTTGAGAGAACCTCTCTCTGCGCTGGCAGTGACAAGCAATGAAACAAGCAGCAGCAGTGCTTCCTTGTAAACACTGGGAAGAAACTGTGAGGATAATGTCCCTTAAAGCAGCTGACAGGTCTGCTCTTCCTCAAGTCCCTGGAGGGGGTGGAGAGCAGTTAAGATGCAGCAGCTGTGTTTGTTTTTTTTTTTTTCATTTATATATTTTTTTTCCACCCAGCAAACTGCCGGGTGTTAATTCCTCTTGATTTGCTGTGTCTCAGTGCAGCCCAGTTTGGAGAGGCTGTCCCTCAAATAGCGTTGATTAGACTCCTCTCCAGTATGCATCACTCAAACATCCACTAATTCCACTTTGTCCCAACAGTGCAAATGGCTTTTCTGATGTTACAAAGAATTAAGCTGAAACTGTGTAGTTAATTGGTGCAGCCAAAGTCCAGAAACCTCTGTCAGGGCCCAGCAGCGATCACCAATGAAAGGTCCTTAGCAGAGAAATAATGTCCAGTTGTCCTCTCATCACCACAGCCCAAAACTGGTCCCATCTACTGGGCTCAGCTCTAAGTGATTTCTGCAAGTAGCAGGATGTACGTAGGGGATATGAGACATGTCAACTTGACCATGTCACTAAGAAAGCTCCTCCCTTTCAGTGCTAAAGGGATGCAACACCCCTACCCCTAAATTCACCATACTTATAAATCTTCCCTGAAAAATACAAGTGGTGGGTCAGGGGAATTGTGCCTCCGCTGCACTGGAAAGATGTTATAGCACATCACAGAGGTCAGAAAAGCTTGGTAGCAGCCCTGAGAAATGGCTTGGCTGGCAGAGCCTTGCCACAGCCCTTACCTGCTTTTACGTGCCACAGGGATATCTGAAGAGACCGTCTACAGAAAGCCTAGCCGACTGCACACCTCCCAGGGGCTCCCTGCAGGCTGGCAATATCCCCCACAGCTGGAGGGGGATATTCTTCTGGTGGGTTTGTGTAAATGTGTTGTAATGCACTGATGAACTTTGGCTATCACATGAGCCCAGCACTTCTTCACTCTCCCTATATCTCCCTGTATCTCTGTCCCTGCCTTGTGCTAGAGTATCCATGGGAGAGGCAAAGTGGTGCCACTAATGAGACATGGGCAGCTTGTGCCGTGATCGCCTTCCTCTCTATTTCCGTATTACTCTTTCATGCAAAGAAAGGATAAAAAGGGCTTTCATGTGCATACAGGTGGAGAGAGGAAAAAAATACATGTGGTTCAGGTTGGTTGTGGCTTCTCCAGCAGGCTCTTCCCCCTCCCTGCTGGTCTGGCCTGTGGGTGAGCCTTGCTCCTGTGCACTCCGAGCACTTCCACAAAGGTCTGTTCCCTGCCAGGATGCACAGGCATCTTACCAACTGCCTTTTTCAGTCAATAAATCACCTTAAGCTTGTAGGTATGAGGAAGGACAGATAGCTCTCTTCCCTCCAGACCTGAAAGACATGTTTGTGTGTTGTCTCGAGCATAAGGCAGACCCAGTCCAACTCTGGAATGTGAAAGAAATATGGAGGAAGGCCAGCAGGGCGGGAGGAGAGCAGAATGAAGAAGGCTTGTGTGAAATGAGACAGTAGACATGAGGGATGGGGAAGGCCTGCTGCATCATCTGGTCTGTCCCAGCACAGAATTGTCTGTTTGATCTTCAAGGGCTGTTGTTAGATAAGTTTTAAATGTGTCAAGTAGCAGTACCTTGTCATTTTTTCTGAGATGTTCATCTTGCACCATTGTCTTGTATGCTGTGCATGGGATTACTTACTTTCCAATGCAGTAGATTGCCGTGCTTAGCCAGGGTCTGACAGTGCTTTGGCCCACAGAGAACAAGTGGGCCAGAGAGTGGAGAGCTGGTCTTTGCTGTTGCCGGGGCGAAGAGATTGGCTTCTCCAGCATGGAAAGCAAAAGGAGAGATCTCTCTTGTATCCACTATGAGGGAGATGGGTGAGCATGTAGCAGTGAACGTAGCAGAATGCACTTCCGTCCTGCTTTGCTGTCTTAAACAGTGCATCCCATGAGTGCATGTGGGTGGAGTGCCTCTATGCTTCACGGGAACTTGAGGAATCCTTCCTGGAGCTTGTTTCATGACCCATGGCAATAATGTTGCTGGAGATGAGATGCAAGCACATGATGCTGCTACTTCTCATATACAGATTTTTGCCCCTCTCCTTGCCCTCTTCAAGGTCATTTTAGCAGCTGGCAGGGCGGGAAGAACGCAGCCCATTTTAGGAAGATGGAAATGGAAAAAACCCTTCAGATTCCATCCTGGCTCGCTGTGAGTGCTGGGAATGCAGACGATGAGGTCTGGAGCCAGGCTGGAACATATTCCTCTGGCCTTTACCCTCTTCTTCCTCCCCCTTCCCAAGGCACAGCATGCCACAAGCTCCTACAAGAGATGATTCCTTTAAAAAGAAACTTATCGCAAACCACTCTCCCCTTATCTACAGCCTTCAGATGTGGATGTGCTGCACAGAGTGCTGACTGGGGACCTGCAGCAGTTGGCAGCAGCTTTCCATCTGCTCCTGAAAAGATGAAGCTCTTTGGACCTCCCTCCCAGCCTGTCTGCAGCAGTGCAATGCGCTAAATCAGCCATGCACGGTCACGGGAGAGGCATCTCTCCTCCTTTTAAAGATTCACCAGCATTGCAGAAAAATGCATACGTATCTCTCCTGACTTTGCTCTAGTCTGGATATCAATAGCACCATGGAGGGGGCATCTTACATGTCAGAGCAGGATCATACCCCCACTGAATACCCATGGGCCTTGGCAAGATTTGCATAGCCCCTGGGGAGGCTTGTACTGCTTCATCTTCCCTGCTCTTTGTATTCAAGCAAACCTGCTACTGTGGGCTACAAGTGCAGTGCAGCAAGCTCCTGAGGGTGAAAGCTTTGGACTGCTCTGCCATTTCCTTGTCGGATAAATGTTGCCCCAGCCTGAGCGATTGCCGGCTGCAGGATGTGCTGCTCATTTTAGCCTTTCCTTCCTACCTCTGCAGTCTCTGGCCAGCAGCAGCAGACGGAAGGGAAGCAGCCTCAGAGCCCAGTGTTTGACCCTGATCAACTAATAGGGTGAGGGAAGGAAGAAGAGCCAGTGCTACAATCAGTCATTAGTGTGAAGCAGTGCCTGTTTTGATTAGCTAGCAATTTTTCTGGTCATTTAAAGGAAAAGTTGCCTGCATGTGTTCCCACCTCCCTGGGGGAGACATGAGCTGTAGGACACCACCCTAAAACTTCCTGTACTGTTTTGGAAGGGGGGAGAAACTATTCTGTGGAGAGATCTTTCAAATAGAAGACGGGGGAGAGGATATTTCCACAGTGATTGAAGTGGAAAGACCAAGCTAAAAGGGATGGAGCATATTTTGTTCCAGACAAAGTATATCCTCAGCATGAGGGCTGGGCATCAGCACCCCACACAGTGGCTTCTTGCTCCCATCACTTGTTTGCAGATGGTCCAGAGCTTACCCTGTCTGACAGCTAACAACCAGCTCCTTGCCTCTGAGGCTGGCAGTCCAGTGCACTGTGGGTTGCATTTTGGAGCCGGGAAGGTGGGAAGGGTGCACTGATGTGCCAGCTTAATTGACAGCTGGCACAGAAAAGGGGATGTGCTGATGGATGGGAGGCAGCTGCCAACTCCAGATGCCAGCACTGAAAAGTGGCAGGAGAAAGGGCCAGGAGCAAGCCACGGTGGCGGTGGGGAAACGCGCCTAGGACATAACCATGTGAGGGGGGTTGGTGCATAAGTCTGTGTTGAAAGCCTCGGAAATGTGGCAGACCAGGTGGCTGGCTGGGAGGCTTGGCTGCGAGGGCAGCAGAGTGCTCTGAGTCCTTGGTTTGGAGCCTCCTGGGAGCAGGACAGCAAGCTGTGCACTTTCCTGCTGACTGCCGGAAAGGCTCAAAGCCAGGTGTGAAGGGCTAAGCTCCCTGCAGTTGGTAATTACAGGAGAGCACTGTCAGCCAGTTCACAGGCTGACCAGGGAGAGATCTTCTTGATTCCTGGAGCAGTGGCAGCTGGAGGTCATCTGTGGTCATCAGTTCTGGTGGAGACATCCTTTCATCTTGCGTACATGCGTATATTTGTGTGTATGGGGCTGACAACTTAGAAAAGCCCAGCTGGCTTGCTGGAGGGTGACGGGACATACTGGCCAGACGCTTGTCTTCGTGGCTGGTCTGGCCTGTCCATGGCTGTCACTGCTGGTCTTCCCTTCATATCTTTTGTGATGATAAGGATTTGCCAGGTCACCTTGTGTGTACTGAATCATAGCAAAGATATGCTGGGTTGGGCAGATCCAGGTGCAATCACAGCTGCTCCCAGCAGCCTCCTGTAGTCCATATCGGCCCTGATTTCTGATGCCCTAAATGATGTGGCTTCCTACCTTTCCTTTAGTGAGGTAATGCTGCTAAAAGAGCCTTACAATCAGTATTTTCCCTTGATGTTCAGTTTAGGGTTTTCTCTAATTGCATCCCAGTACGTTCTACTCCATGTCCCTCACCTCATCCCCAGTGATCCTCAACACTTTCCTCCTCACCTCCTTCTTGACATCCAGCAGATCTGAAGAAAAGACAATTGCCAAATTCTTTGCCATTAGTCTTGTCAAAAGTGTTTGCATCCTCCATGATACTTAGTCTACAGATGAGAGATGGGATCTGTAATGAAATCTTGATGTTCAGATCATTTCTTGTCTCTGTGGTAGGGAGAGTTATGTAGCTCAGATTCAAATACCAATCATTTGTTAAAAATTCGAACACCAGTCTAATCCTTCCAGAGATTGAGGTGCCTGGGGTTTTAGGGAGATCCTAACTAATAACTGGGATATCAGACATCTGTTCCTGACTCCCTTCCATTTTCAGTCTTCCCACTGGGGGCTGTGAAATATTTGATCCCTCAGATTATTTTGTTTACAGCTCTTCAGAGTGCCCACACCCATCTGCGTGCTTCAGAGCAAATTCTCTTGAGGAAGTCACCAGTTCTTAGGCGGTCACGAAGAGAAACTTCACTGCAATTCCCATGTCTCACTAGCTGCCCACCATGTGCACAAAATTCTATGTGGTGCTGTGAACCCAACAGATATTCTTGTAAGTTTAGTGAAAGGAGGCAAAATCTTCCATTTTGTGAAATTTCAACTGTATCGGACACAGAACTGGGAAATCAGATTCCAGGGTTCTGAATTCATGCTAAGCCTTAAACTGATGGACCAGGCTCATATCTGGGTTCTTCCATTCAGGCTTTGAAATCTGAAGAGGTCAAGGTTGGTGTCCTGCATTTGCTTCATCCCATGCTCAGTTTAACCTTGTCTTTTTGAGGCATCCCACCACCCCTTCTCAGGCTGCTGAGACGACAGCAGTCTAAGAAGGGGTCAAATTTGCCTGAAGTTGGGATTCAAAACAGCCCAACTGTTTCTTACCTTGTGTTGCTCTAGCAGAGCTCCTTGTCTGCAACTTAACTTCCTATTCGCTTTGCGGAGGGGAAAGCACCATAAACACGAGGAAAGAAACTAATAGTATTATTTAAAACAGAATCATTTAGTCCTAGTGCTAAAGCTTTCTGAACTGAGTGCTTTAACATTGTCTGGGAAGAATGTCCCTACTGCCCTGCTGATTCTCCTTGCCTGATGCCGTACGTTGCAGCTGCTCCTGGTATCTACATCCTCTGCCAGACATGCTTGTGTCCCAGTTCACATTTCTTGCTCTGCCAAAGCTTTGCAGGGTCAGGGATCTAGCTTCATTTATAATCACCGCTGACACTTAATAATAATTCTGCCTTAGGTTAGACATGCTTATGGAAAAGACACTCACTGCAAATGACTGAATGCAAAAGACACTCAATGCAAATCACTGAAGCACTGCACTGGTCCCTTCTCCA
Organism: Balaeniceps rex; assembly: GCA_013401315.1. NCBI lineage: Eukaryota > Metazoa > Chordata > Aves > Pelecaniformes > Balaenicipitidae > Balaeniceps > Balaeniceps rex. The sequence goes on along the minus strand of VYZW01007418.1, from coordinate 69,560 downwards.
TCCCTTCTTACAGCATGGCTTGCTCTCTAGGGCAGAAATCTAGTCCTGTGTTGCAGTTTTTCCACTCTATTAGTGCTCCCTCTGGGGGGAGAAAAGTAAAGGTCAGCCTTTCTTGATTCCTGCTGTCACTTCAGCATGAGTCTGAACCACTTCTTGAGTCCCAGCTTGTCTAGTATCTGCCCTGCATCTATACAAGCACACATCCAGACACGGACTACACCATAGCCTTACTTCTTCCGAGGTGGAGGGCCTGAGTATTTTCTGCCCTTTTGCACAGCTCTCATTCATGTGGTCTGGAGAGATCAAGCATGACTGAGGCCAAACACCATCCAGGAGCAGATATCCTGAGATACTCAGGCCTCCTAAATTCACTGTTGATACTTTGAACAGGTGCTACAGCTACAGCCACTGCTAGGAATGGAAAAGCATGTGCCACAAGGCTGGCTCCACATACCTATTGCTTGCTTGGACTCCATTCTTGCTTTCCAGTGTAGATATAGCCTCTGTGTACATAGTCTGTAGCCTTTGTAGACATAGCCAGTGTAGACATAGCTCTGTAAAGCCCAGTCAGTCACAAAGGTAAAGCAGATTCTATCCCGGACTTAATTTCTCTGAATAAATATTCAGAGGTATTGACAAGGGAGGCTGTGCTGCAGCAGCATGCAGTAAGCTGCTAGGGGATTGCGAAGAATGATCAATGCTGTCATTTTTATGTATTTCATTTCCCCTGGTAATTTTTCAGTGCTGCTACTGTCATTTCTTTTGCCCATTTCTTCTTACACTGATGGGGGCAAATTTTCCTACTGCTGGACTGGGGGCTTTCACAGCAAAGAGGTGTCATTAAATCAGACAAGGCAGCAGAAGTTGAAGAATGATCCAGACGGTAGAGGGTGAGGCAGGAGAGGTCGAATGAGCGGGTTATGAAGCGAATTCCCAAAGGACTCGGTTTCTTTTAAAACTGAACAAGTAACCAAGCAGAGTAAATATGAACGCTTAAAGCAGCTCCCTTTCTGTTTCATAGTATAGCTTCTTTATAGAAGCTTCTTCTGTATAGCTTCTTACTGCCTGGTTTTCTGCTGGAGGGGATAAAAAAGCAGAATTGGGATTGGGGGAGCACAAGGTGGAGACAAGCACTAAAAAATAATGTAAATAGCCATCATAGGATAAAAATATCCCAATTTTAGTTGCTTGGGATGAGCAAGCTGATGAGAATGATTGCGAACAACCTTAAATAAATGAAAAGTTTTAAATTCTTTCCTTTAAGGGGAAGAGATTAAAAAAAGGTCTGTAAAGTAGTAAGTGAGCTTGAGAAAGATGAGGGCCATATATATTTTTCCTGCCATATTCAGCAAAGATATGGAGCAGTTGGTGAAATTGAAAAGGCACTAAATTCCAAATGCAGTCAAGGAAATACTCTTTCAGACAGCATGTATTCAGACATCAGAACTTCTTCCACAGACAACACAATTCAAGGGCAGTTTGGATGTTGTGAGCTATAAGTTTATCCAGAGTTATAAGGTAGACAAGAGCTTTGGAAGATCAAAAAAACACTCCTGCTTCCAAGTTTAAATCAATCTCTTCCTCTTAAACATTCAGGTGAAGTCTTCCAAGGAGGTGGGTTATCATCCTTCTGCCTGATGGGAGGTTTCTTATGCCTTGTTCTGATGATGGTTGCTACCAAAGAGAGCATTATGCAGCAATTGGGCTCCACATCAGATGTGGTTTGACCTTGTTCAGTTGCAGTTTCAACTGAAGTGGGTGAAATTATTCTTTGTGTACGCTGGTGTAAAGGAAGCCAGGCTCACAGGCCAGGAGAGGAGTGAATCAGGAGAGAGTGGTGGGTCCCATTCCCATCAGGATTAAAAGGAAAAGTTGAATAGATGTAGCAGCAAAGCCATTTCAGAAGGAAAATAGCAAAAACTGGGCCAAAGCAAGTAGCTTTATTCAAATAATTCTATGATGCAATGTGCTTTTTGGAGAGAAATACCAATAAAAGACTTTCTGATCACATGATGCAACAAGAAGAAAAGGTTTCATTAGGACTTCATTAACATTTGTGCGAGCATCTTGCAATGCCACGGTGGTGTCTGGGTCCGTTCCAGAAATGAGCGACAGGAACCTAGTATTGACTATCTCTTCAGAGGAAAAGGATAAAAACCTGCCTGTGGAAGGTTTAAAAGCACTTCTAAAAGCACTTACTAATGTCTTTTGCTTTTTGGATGGTTGGTTGGTATAGGTTTGCTGCAAAAAAAAGGTGTCAAAGTTTGAAGATTCATTTCAAGGACAAAAAAGCCCTATACTGTGAATAAGAAGGGGGACTCCCCTTTACATTCTCAGCTTGATGACATGCCTCCAGGCTTCAACCACTGAGGCACAGCTGGAGACAGAGGGGACAGCAGCACTTTTTTATAACACCTTTGTATTTTGCTTGAACGTACAACATCCCTGTCAAACTATTATTATTACTGTTGCTATTACTATGATTATTACAATATTATTGTGTTACACCCCTAAAAGAGCTGTGCAAATCTCCTCCTCCTCCCAGGCTGCAGCTCTGGGGATTTTGGCCTTGATACTTG
>VYZW01007418.1:14173-62064 GCA_013401315.1 Balaeniceps rex | reverse complement strand
GGTTCCTTTCAAGGATGTTACAATCACTAACAGCATAAAAAAAGTCAAGGGTGGAAGTTGTGCTTGGTTGCTGTGGTTGTAATCGAATTAAACTAGAGGATTGAGTTAGGTGGAAGTACTCAATCTCCCTGCAGAATGTGAACGATCCTGGCAGGCTGAGCTGTGCTATAAGCAGCAGTAGGTTATGCTTTTGTACGTAAATATAATCAAACGTAACACACTACTAGCCTCAGCAGGCAGATCCAGCATGTAGAAATGTACATTATCGGCTCTATTTAAAAAGAGGAGGAAAAAACTTGCCATCGCTTCAGTTGACAGAAAGCCTGATCCTTTAAACAAATGCTAGCTGCAGAGCCGAGAAGAGATCAGTGTGAAAATATGTGTAGCTGTAGTTCTTTTAAAGAGCCCATAGGACTCATTTTGGCTGGTGCCCTGATCTCTGTGTGCTGCTTCTATAGGGCCCCCCATACAGAGGTTTAGGTGTGGAGCCATAGGATGGATTTCTGTAGGGAAAGAGCCTATATATAAACTCTTCTGCTTCCAACCACTCGAGCCTGTTCTAGGATGAGGTGGGGGCCTCAGCTGTGTGTGCAAATATTGCCTTCCTTATGCAGAGAGAAGTGTTTTGAAGACAAACAGGCACATGCTCATTCTATTTTGGGGTGTGCATTTTTTGGCCCAGCTTCTTTTAGTGCACTATCTTACAAAATTTGAACAGGGATCAATAGAGGGTTAATATGCATGTGCTTTTCTCTCAACTGAAATACAAGATGCATTAAAGAAATACTAATTGATCACGAGTAAATTGCATGGGTTCTGTAGTTCTTCAGCAAGTTTGCACTTACTGGGCAGGACCTAATGAGTTTCTATTATATCCCAGGTGGTAATCACATGAATCTATAAGTACGTTAAGTGACAATCTTGGATTTTAAAAAATCTGTTCTGAATTTTAAACTAAAAAATTCAAGTGTGACTGAAAGAAATGTGAAGACAAAGGTCACTGCTATTTTCTCTTGTGACAGCTTTCTCTAGAATGTGAACTAGGGCTATTTTACAGGCAGTCTGAATTTTGAGAAGATTATTTTCTTTCTCATTTAGAAGGTCTGTTCTCTCGATCTGATTTTCTTTCTCCCGTGTTCTAGTTGTGCGTTTATGGATACAAATACAGCTGGCAGTCCCTAGTTCTCTGGGTCAGGCTCTTTCATGTGTGTAAATGGAGATGGGGAGGTACTGTGACAGACCAGATGTTCATTTAGTCCGCTTTCCTGTTCTTAATAGTGATCAAATGCTTCAGAGGGAGCATGTGATGAATTCCAAAACAACAGCTCTAAGATAATCTGCTCACAGGTAGATTTATTCCTCAAGTTTTTTTAAGCACTGAAAAGGAAGACTATAAACCAATTTTTAGAAGTTATTATTAGTCAGCCACTTATTTACTTAGGCCTGTGTTTAATATCCTGCCAAGTCCCTGGCCTGCAGGATTCCTGTGGCAATGTATTCTAGAGGTTAAACTGCACATTGTTTGGAAAACAGAGCATTTCCTCTCATCAGCTAATCCTTCACTTTGATAAAAGTCCTCTTGTCTTTGGCTAAGAGAGAATAGTTAAGAGCACTAAGCCTATCCCATGATACTGATGTCTTTCTGGAATACTTCTGTCTTACCTGCCTGTCACCATTTCCTTCCTGGACCAAACTGTCCCAGATGGTGTTCTATAATTACTGTTTTTTAACTCCTGCCTGTTAGTCGGGGATCCTCAAACTATGGTAAAGCTATCACTTAGTGGAGGGCAAACAGCTTCAAAACAGTATGTGACATGGCCCAGCTTTGGGACCTAATATTGCTGCTGGGAGGAAAGAAGTTTGGGATCCCCTTCCTCAGGACACCTATTTATACATTTTTTTAACTTCCTTGCTGAAAACAGATCCGTGCTCCAAGGGAAAGGGTGTCACTGACCTAGGTAACAGCATAACCTGATCAATATTGCCATTAGTATTTTGTGTCATTACTTGTCCATGCTAACTGTTTTAATTGACTTTGTGCCTGGTAGCTCAGTGTACTCAGGGGGTGTTTTCCTACTTAGCCCAGTGAATTTTTGATCAGACCGCAAATGAGGTCCTGTGACAGTCGGCAGCCTGGACTCAGCTACATATCTGAGTCATCCATCAGTTACCTCATCTTGCTGCTCAACTGCCTTTTCCAGCAATGAATACCTTCACTGAGTGCCAGTCCAGTGCAGACCCATGTGGACCAGCCTCTCAGACCACTCAGTGCTCCTTCTTGATGCCATTTCCAGGCCTTGGCAGGCTTCACCTCTTACCCTGTGGCAGCCATGTTTTCCTCACACTAATCAAGCCCCAGTTTCAAACCAGTTATGTTTCTTGTCTCCTTCTCAGGTATTTATGCTTCCTTCCCCCTCAGCCTCCTAGATATTTCTTTCCCTAGGCATATCTATGTATAGCTACTGAGCTAGACAGACCTTTTGCCTGATGACTGTGGTCATTCTTAAACTTCCAAAAAAGCCTGTGACCTATTTCCAGAAGTGATTCATTGCTAGCCTCTCAGAAGAACTACAATTCCCAAAGATGCAGATAAGAGCCATGAGAGATTTTTAAAAAATGCCTAGGCAGGTAAGATATCTAATTCCCACTGAGGGCGAGACACCTAACCTACTTACAGCTCTGGGAGCTTGATGTTTTTTTTCTTTTTCTAAAAGCATTTAACTATATCCTGAGGTACTGTCAAAAACCTGAGCTGTAGGCGTATGAGAACATAACCCCCACTGAAAAGCCAAGGGGCACATCCTCCAAAGTCATAGTGGTTCTTGAAAAAGCCTTGGCCCTAGTCCTTGTGTTGCTGCTCTGGGACACGTTCCCAGGGAGGTGAAAATGCCATCGTCCCCCTGCACTCGAGGCACCGGTCAGCTCCTGTACCTGCTAACTAGCATCCATGGAAGGCTTACAGCTCGGTTCAGTGGAGGCAGAATCCAACCCTAAATGTTTTTTTCCTAGAGGTTTAAAGGAAACGGTGCAGGAAAGAGAGTAATTTGAGTTGTGCTAGAAAATATTTTTAAAAGTCTGTGTCATGTTGCCGTGGTGACAAAAGTTCTTAAAATGATGAAGATTAAAGTCTAGGCTAGGAATGGTGGCATGGGGAGGGGAAGGGGGGCTGATGTGATGTGTCTGACAACACGATGTTGTCATCATGCTGACAACATGATGTTGTCATGACAGCATCAACTGAGAGTGCAAGAGGCAAAACACATGGTGGTGGCAGGATCTTTGGGGTTCTGTAAACATCTGCCATTTATGCCAGCTTTCTCAGTGCTAATTAGTCCTGCTGTTTCACCTTTCTCTGCTGTAGACACAAGTGTCTGACGGAGAAGGCAAGAAAATGCTTTTTTTTTCCCTTTCATTTTTGCATGGGCTTTCTGCTGTTCTCTGTCTATGGCCTCTCAGCTGCTACCTGGAGAAGAACTTCCATTAGCCAGAAGCAAGCTGCCTGGGAAGAGTTAAATCATCTCAGGAGGAGGTAGAGGCTTGCAGGCTTGCATCATGTTCTTACAGAGCTTTAACAGCACCAGACTGCTGCAAGATCACTTCTTCCTGCCCTGCATGCACATACACACTCTGGCTTTTCTTGGCGCTGAAGTGGCTGTTTCTGAACATGAAGAGTACCTCCTTGGGCTCTAGTTAGTAGCCACAATACATGGGCAGTGGTTAGAGCAGGAGGTCAAAGCTGGCATCCCTAGATTTGGCTCAAAACTTTGCCCTCAGCTTCCTGTGCAACCTCTGGCAAGTGGCTTTTCCCTTTTATGTGCCTCATTTTGCACATAGAGAATAACGGAGATCACACATTCACTGGAGATACTAAAGCATAACAGATTGTCAGCTGAGCCCCTTGAGACCTTCGGATGAAAACTGCCACAGCAGCACAAAGGATTATTATATTTTAAGTGTAAAATCTACTTGGATATCTCTCTTAACACCTGGCATTCAGTGCACTTCCTTCAAACTTGCTGTTCCAGGCAGCCCTGAGACAAGCAGGCTCCACAATATCTTCCCCCATGAGTGTTAAACCTAATGAATCATGGACCTGATTCTCCTCTCGCACTGACTCAAGGCAGCATCAGCAACTCCACGGACATTGATTATGTCATTTGGTGCAAAGCAAGCATAAAAAGAGAATCAACCCCAAACTCTTGCCTTCACCTAAAACTTGATCTTCTGGCTATAGTTTTCCTTGCTGGCACAGCAGAAAGCAGGCAAAGCCAAATCCCACACCATCTCAAACTGTCGAGCGCACCCCTGAATCTGCACACTGCTTGCAGATGTATCTGTGCACCACAGATGATTTCCCATCTCCAGTCCATCTGCTGTGTGCTGGCTGGTGCTTTCAGCGTTGTCCCAATAAAATCTGGATCCCAAAGGTCCCTCCCTCCCATACCATTGCGCCATTCTGCCAAACACATTTTGATTAGCAGAGCCCAAAGCTGTCTGACCCAAAACTGATCCTTCGTAAGGGACTCCTGCTTCACAGTACACTGTGAAGTTGTAAATAAGTCCAACTGCGTTCCTTTACATAATTTTTCTTCCTTAACTAAGCCCCTTTTCAGCAGGTCAGCCTGAGCAACAGTTGCCTCAGAAATTCGGAGTTTGTATCTTTGTGTATTTCAGTGGCAAGAAGAGCATTTTGTCTGTTCTTTCAAAAGAACCAAATGTGTGGCCTGGTGAGTTACTTGAGACAGCAAACCTTTTGGAGCAAAATTAGTTTATGTTTTGGCACAGCTTAAACCTGACATCACTGGGAGAATAAATAGAAAGTTGGGGAGGGTGAGGAAGGAGCAAGTAAAGGGGTTGATCATGCATGTCCCGTAGCAGCATCAGGAGAGGGGAAACAGCAGCTGAGATCTTTTGCGTTGCTTTGCTGAAACATTGTGTTTCCCAATGATGTGGGTTTACTCATCAGGCTGGATTTCTTGGGGAACTGCCCTTTCTCTCTCAACTCTGATTTCTTGTGTGTCTTTACAGCGTCTGAGTTGCTCAGGGGGTTTGGCTCTGTGTGTGCCTTGTGTATGCTCATGGCTTCCATGCTTCACTGCTCTAATGTGCATAATGCTGTGTGTGCCTGGAGAGGGTTTTTGCTCCTGGGGGAAGCCCATCCTGCAAGCTCTTTGTGTTGTTTCTCTCCCCTCACTTCAGCCTCCCAGGACAGATCTGCACATCGAGGCTCCCAAGCTCTTCCCCTCTTACATGGATTGTGTCAGTCAAGACTCTTGCTGAGTGTGGAGAAGGTGACATTTTGCCCCTTGCCACAAGAATTGGCACTGATTTGTGGTAGTGATTCCTAAATGAGCAAAACCACTGTCTTGTCAATGAGCTGCCTCTAGTTTGCATGTTGGTCGGAATGAGTAAGAGCTTAAACTGTTGTCCAGTCAGTTTTTGTAACTAAACAGGATGAGGCCCAGTCAGTGATTAGATAGGTGATATGCAGAGACACTGAGCTGATGATGCAGGGACTTACTACAGTAATCTGTCTAACAGTATTTTAGGCTCAGAAAAAGCTCTTCACAGCGACGACCTATCGCCAGTATATTGAGAGATTAACACTTAGGTTTGAAAAGGCAGCTAATGCCTCTATGAGGAAAATGTATCTTTACCTCTGTTATCTACAAAAGCCAAGTAAAGAAGGAAGAGTGAAAGACATGTCAACTTTCTTCCCCACAGTTCACAACTACTCTTCTTAAATGTAAGTAAACACGTATTTCCTCACAGCAGAACAACCTTAAATCTGACCCTAGAGCACTCAGAATGATATATGGTACTGTTTTGATTCTCTTTTGAGATTTGTATTTCCTTTTAAGGTCTTTGGTTTTTTTAAGCCATAAATTAAGAGTAAATTCTTTGTTTTCTATTAAGCTGGAGCAGGGTCACAGCTACTTGATTATCCACAGGGGATTTATCACAGTTGTATATGAACCATAGTGTGGATACAGACACCAGCACTGGCTCGGGACCAGCAGGCTTTCTTAGTTTGGATGCAGTGCTACAGAAATACTGCTATATTGCTAGCAGAGGTAGCGAAGGGCAACAGGCAGTTTCATTGCTTTCCTGTGGTGCAGAATCTGTTCATAAACCCTGTGGATGGAAGTCAGTTCTGTGTACAGCCAGCATTCAGCTGAGCGAGTGTGGATGCTATTAGCTCTCTCTGGCAGGGTGTTTAGCTCCGGCTCAGCCGTGCTGGCTGCAAACAGAATCATTGGTATGTCTCTGCGTTGCAGTCCCCAGACCCTCAGGAAAACCCATTTGTTCCAAGCATAGCACCTCCGGTACATGCAGAGCCAGCAGGGATGTGCAATCACACCCCAGCCTGCAGAGTTTGATGTGCTGGGGAGCTGAGCGCAGAGACAGAGGCTTTGCCGGAGCTGGCCTGGGCCTGGCAGGGCTGGTGCAGAGTGCCTGGACTGAGCTGCATCCCTGCACAGCACTCCCCACAGTGTCCTCTCGGTGGGCTCTCAGTCTCGGAGCAGTCTGGCCTCCACGGCCCTAGACAGACAAATGCACTAACACAACATCACTTTCAAGGATCTGAGAAATTCTGGTGACCTGTTGGTTTGGATAGCCACCCCGAGCTGTGTGCCGACATAAAACAGCAGGCCTAATGAAACATACAACTTTGACTTCAGTCAGAGCCCTTGTTTCACTGCCAGAGCCAGGCCCCACTTCTCCAAGGTGTCCTTGATTTCTTCCAGCTCAAGTGATCAGGAAGGATCCTGCTGCAGTACAGAGCCACTTGAGGAGTACTGTACAGAGTTATTTGGGGCTGACAAGATTTCAGATTCATACTGATAGGATCCCGATAGCTTGTTCTGTGTAAGCAGGATTTCCAAGATGGAGCCCTTATATAACTAGAGATGACTTTGTTGAGGAAAGTTTGGTTCTCCCACTTTCCCAAGCTGACCTTTCAGAAAACGTTGCAAGGTGTCCTTTGGCTAGAAGGACAGAGCTGACTTTGTAACAGGGATTCTGAAGCCATAGCTTGTTTTGGACAATCAAGAAACAGGGATATTAGCTCTATCAGAGAATATCCTTGGAAAGAGGTGCTTTTAAGCATGAATCCTTCTCCTCCTCCTCACTCCCTTTTTCCAAATCACAGGCAGCAGAAAGCCAGAAAGCACAAGCAGTTCTAGGGGCAGAAGGAGGTGTGATGCTCTGGGATCCAGCCTGAGTTGTGTTACAACAGGACAAGAAAGCCCTGAGTGTTAATGATGAAAACCAGAGAAGTTCCAATTACCACTCATGTTCCTCTGCTTGTGGACCAGCTGTTCTAGAATGTTTCTTCTCTACCTCTCCCTGATGAGCTATAGACTGCTTTAGGGCACTGCAGCACTGGCTTAGACGCTCTGCAGCATGCTACTGGCGTTAGTATTCCCTGGAACAGAGGCACCTATTCACAGTAGGAGCTTCTTCTCAGTGAAAGGTGTTCGTTCACACCCCTTCACAGTTATTCCTGTGTGCCGCACAGTGAGTGTTTCTTATTTTTCTCTTGCATGCGAATGCAAATATATTCCAAGGAGTGGGCATGAGCTGGTAACTCCTGAGACTGACATTTGAAATTGGATTTGTCTCACCTGCAGTTCAGATGTTTACAGTTGGAGTTCATTATCTAGGCTTACTTCATGGGCAGCAGAGAGAAACAGGAATTCCTGAGACACAGTGCCTCTCCTTCTCAGGTAAACAAGTGCCACAAACCAGATGTGCCACCCTCTGGGTGTGTGTTTCCATCCAGTGACTCTAATGATATAGTCTAGATCTCAAGGTCCAAAGCAGGTGAGCTGAATCCACCCTTGCGTAAAGCAGATACTGTCTCTACCTGTGTGGGAAGTTTGTGTCAGCTCAGTTGCAGTCCTTCCCTCTAGTCAGTGCTGGGCATTAGAGGGCAATCCTGAATGGTCACTGAGCTCTTAGCCTCTCTGAGCTCTGTGCTGGGAACATCCGTGCACTACAAGGGCAGATGCACCCCAGTGTTAATACAGAGGCAGGACTCTCCTCCCCTATGTGCTTCAACACTGGGTCCTACGCTTATGGGTGGGTTACCCAGTGGTGAAGGAAGACCTGTGAGCCAAGATACACACACTCTGCACAGAGCTGCCATTTCTCAGCCACCAGCAAATGTGTGAGTTATTAGTGCACGAGAGGAGGCAGCGGGGCCTAACGGCAGAAGCAAACACACTCATTTATTCCTGTTTTTCGGAGGTGCACCAAAGAATAAAGGCTTTCTGCCCTAGCCTTCCTAGAATAGATCCCAATCCTCATATAAGAACCTCAATATCCATTCACCTTTCCCCTAAACCATCCATTCCCTCAGGCTCTTCACTCTCTGCTTTTAATATATTGAAGGAAGAAAGGCACTTCCTAAATCTGACAGGGTTTCTCCATGTCCCTGGCTGGAGTTCCCTGGGTTACAGAAGGGCTGGAGCTCTTTGAAAAACACACATAGGTGAGAGAGGAAAAGTCATTAGCACAGTAAAACCCTGGCGGTACAAAAGATCCATTCAGGGATCATTCTGCAAACTGCTGCTCTGGCTTCATTATAAGCGTAGCCTGTGGCTGTCACTCAAATAGGCTGGATTCACTTTGGGTTATCTAAATGAAAATGATCATTTCTGCAATGGAAAAGAAAAAATGAAACCAGTAGGAATTATTCTTTATGAATTATGTGCTCTGTTTTCATACTGACCTATTGAGTCAGCATTGAGATTTCCTAGAACAGCCTTTCATGCTGGATTTTGGATATTTTCTTCTTTTCAGCCCAGAAATATCGCTAGAATGGCCTTTCTCACACTAAGTGACACTGCAGACTCCAGCTGCATCTTGGATGCAGCAGAAATAATGGAGTTTAGAAGCAGTTTTCCAAATCATTCATCCTTCCAGTTTCCAGCATTCTTCTGTGGCTCCCTTCTGGTATGGATTAAGCATGTCGGCATCTCTCCATGCGTATGACCTTGTGGCATCCTGATTAGGTGGGGAAGTGTTAATATCTGGTGTGGAAACAGGCATTCAAATTGAACAGCTGGCTCTGACAACAGAGTGATGAGCCAATTCAGGCAGCTAAACTGGCAAACCATGATTACTTTCTTTTATAACAAAAGTTTTCTGCCTTTTTAGCTGTTTGAACTGACTCACTAGGGGATCAGAGGAGGCTGATCCCTGGTATAGGCAAAGATGACAGGTACATACTGCCATGGGTGGTTGGGAGGAGCAGGACTATCTATGTCAGAGCAGCAAGAGGTTATATGGACTTAGCCATACAGTCACATAGCATGCCTATGGCCTGTCCCCTGCTTCAGATACTTCCCTGACAGTCGTCTCCCCTGGTTGTTGCCTGCTCCTCTGGAGGTGATTCCCAGGCAGCTGAGTCACCCGCTGCTTGCCCATCTTCCTACACTTACTGGAGCCCAGGCAGTGCTCTGGAGGTGTTCAGCACTCAGGAAGCGCTAGGTATGCTTCTCCCTGCAGCTTCAGTCACTGCACTATCAATTTTCTTTGATAACACGGCAAACTGCAAATTACTTTGCTATCTTATATAAGCCTGTATCAGGGTCTCTGTGCCTTTTGGCCCACTGCCTGTTGCCCCGTAAGAAAGTTGTGTTTACAGGTTTATTTTACATCTGGAGAGCTGACAGTTAATCCTGCTGCATCCCTAAGAAAATGGTGAGCTTGGATAGGTGTCACAGTGTGCTCTGCATGGCTCACTTGGAGATCAGTTTGCATCAGCACTGGGAGTTACACTGTAACAAGAGAATCATAGAATCGTTTAGGTTGGAAAAGACCTTTAACATCATCCAGTCCAACCACTAACCTAACACTACCAAGTCCACCCCTAAACCATATCCCTAAGTGCCACATCTACCCATCTCTTCAATACCTCCAGGGATGGTGACTCCACCACTTCCCTGGGCAGCCTGTTCCAGTGCTTGACAACCCTTTCCATGAAGAAATTTTTCCTAATATGCAAGCTAAACCTCCCCTGGCGCAACTTGAGGTCATTTCCTCTTGTCCTCTCGCTTGTTACTTGGGAAAAGAGACTGACACCCACCTCACTACAACCTCCTTTCAGGTAGTTGTAGGGAGCGATAAGGTCTCCCCTGACCCTCCTTTTCTCCAGGCTAAACAACCCCAGTTCCCTCAGCTGCTCCTCATCAGACTTGTGCTCCAGACCCTTCACCAGCTTTGTTGCCCTTTGGGCACACTCCAGCACCTCAATGTCTTTCTTGTAGTGAGGGGCCCAAAACTGAACACAGTATTTGAGGTGCAGCCTCACCAGTGCTGAGTACAGGGGGACAATCACTTCCCTAGTCCTGCTGGCCACACTCTTTCTGATAGAAGCCAGGATGCTATTGGCCTTCTTGGCCACCTGGGCACACTGCCAGCTTATATTCAGCTGGCTGTTGACCAACACCCCCAGGTCCTTTTCCGCTGGGCAGCTTTCCAGCCACTCTTCCCCCAAGCCTGTAGCATTGCATGGGGTTGTTGTGACCCAAGTGCAGGACCCAGTGCAGGACCAAGAGGTGTGGTGGCAGGTCAGAAAACAGAAAGTGTGACCATGAAGGGCTGGAGCATCAAGGCAGGGCTGAGGTATAAGAGCAGAGCTGCAGAGGGGGACTCTACAGGTGGCATAGCACAGAGGCTGTGGGACGGAGTGGAGGGGCTATGGCAGGGCTGTTGGGGAGTCCAGGACTGAGCGAGCAGGAGGGGCTGCAGGGTGGGGTAAACAAGCTCTGTGGGAAGCTTCAAGCTGATGTAGCTGGATTAGGACAGAGCTGACTGAAATACACCCTGGAAGGGAGTACCATCCTACAGGTCAGGGTGGAAATGCAGGAATAGAGCTGGGACATGAAGCTTCATCTGATTCACAGGAATCTTCTTTGCTCCTCGCATTCCTCTGCTTTTTGTTCCCTTCCATTAAATCCAACTAGGACATTGTGTCACCAGATTGTGGGCTGGGCTGCAAAACAGCCAGGGCTGTATGTGCCTTCAAACCATGGGGAGGCCTCCTGAGAAGCCCCGGCTATGGCAGCTGGCAGCAGTGAGTGTCTCCGCTTCATTCACACACAGCTGTCCAAATATTTCACTCCTCTTCTACCAGAAAGAGCAAGACCGTGTGTGGGGAGCAGTGATTAATGTTTCTCCAGATGAGGCTCTAGGGCAGGACACGTTGGCAGGGCTCGGGCATGGCTGTCAGGCCTCCATCCATCCCGGCTCTGTCATAAATTGCCGTGGTGACACAGCAGCATGTGGGAGAGGATGCCAGATGTCTTTAGGGTCTGTTTTCAGGGTGATGCAGTAGGCCTCTTCAGCTGGAAGCCAGCACACTGTGAGGACTAAGTGTATGGTCCTTACTGGATCCAAACCATTGCCCAGTGACAGTTTGAAGGTCTCCTGTCTTCATGAACTGCACTAATGGCAAAAGAGGCCAGAAGGTGGGCTCTATGCTGAGCCATACAGGGCCAGCCACGCTCTCCAGAACCCATCTCTCCTCACTGTGGCACGTTGTAAGGTAGGGAAAACCAAACCTGGGCAGATTTGTAGCTCAGGACAGCAGTCGCTGGCATGCCCTGTGTGTTTAGCTGTCATCACAAAGGTGGGCATAAAAGAGCCAAGCACCCCCAATGTCTCCGCAACACGCCACCTGTAGGAAAAAATAGTGTCCATCAAGTAACTCTTGACTGCATATGCAGCTTTGATAATAGGGCACCTGGATCTCCCAGTGTGTCCTGCCTATGACTAGTACTACGGACAACACAGCCATACTCCCTTTGTGTTAGAGAACTGACTGCAGAGGTGTGGTTGCTGTTGGCTGTTCACAGGTTTCTGGGTTTCCTTGCTAAGAACTGCTACACTGCTCTGCCATGTTTCTCTTTTCCTTGCCTGCCTTCATGTAAGACTGGAAGTGATATAGCAGCAGAATACAAGAAATACAAGAAAATAGTTGAGTCAAATCCTCTTCTAGAAGTCTCTGCTGAGTTTGAGGCCGTTCTTTCTTGCATTTGATACTTGCAGAGACTGCATCTGACATCCAGTACAAAGACGGCTTCCACCATAGGTCAGTGTGTAGCATATATTCAGCAAGAACAGAAATCAAAGAAGGGCATTGCAGTTAAAAAGATGTAATGATAGAGTTTATTTCTGAGGAGTGGCTGATGTTCCAGAAATATTTGCAACCAACTTATTTTATAAAATGAGTTGTGGAGCTTTTAATGTGAATTAGAAGGCAAAATCAAAGGGCAAGAGGGGTGAATGATTATGATTTTGTATTTTGGTTTTTAATCTGTTTTTCAGCTGGTTCTGCTTGCATACTGACTGGCCTGAGCTGAGCTGATGCAGCCTTTTCTGTTACTTTAGCAAGGTTCTTGACCCTGATACTGCATCTAATTATGTTGGGTTGGTTGGTTGGGGAGCTGCCATCTAATCTGCTCCCTGTTGGCCCCTGCAGATCTTCCATATGACCTACGATCTGGCCAGTGCAGTGGTGCGGATTGTGAACCTGATTGGGATGATGCTGCTGCTGTGTCACTGGGATGGCTGCCTCCAGTTCCTTGTGCCTATGCTGCAGGACTTCCCTGATGATTGCTGGGTGTCCCTCAACCGCATGGTGGTAAGTGCCTGCCCTGCTTGCTCCCTCACGGCTCTAAACCCAGGCCCTCAGTCACAGCATCCATTTCAGCATCGACCTCCCGCCACTAACATGGCATCCCCCAGCTTCCCATTTCCCCCCACCTCCTTTTAGGGCCTTCCTCCACTATCCAGCAGGCACTTTGTAAAGCCACGGCACTTCGTGCATGGAGGCTCCTTGGAGACAGTCTTTGCAATGAAACAGTGTCAGGGCTGCAGAGCAGGAACCCGCCCCAGCAGAGCCTGCTGCGGGCTGCCTGCAGCAGAAGGCAGGAGCCAGGCTCCCCCTCCTGGCAAGAAACAGCAAAGAGCAAGAATGGAAACTGTTTTCTGCTGGGATCTGGGCATACTGAGCCAAAGGCAGGAGGCAGAAGGGATCCTAGAGCCATAGCTGGGTCTGATCCATAATTCCCATTACTGGTTCCAAGGAAACTGTTAAGCCTTCTGCTCCATATCCACTTGAAGGGTCAGTGTGATCACCCACCCTTCTCCCTGGGGAGCTGCACATTAGAGTGGGCTGAAACACTCTGCCAAGCCACAGTTCGGCCTCCCATCATGGGATCAGTAGCCAGACTTCCCAATAATGTCCCAAGCTGTGCTGCTTACTCTGCTGTTTGCATATGGTAAATGCATGGGGAGTTCATGGTACCTTTCAACCATCTCACTGAGAAATCAGGATCTTTTATTCAAATGGACAATGTCCAGTTGATTAAGCAGCAAAAACTGACAAAGCTTAAAAAATTGCCTCTTATTGCAGCTCTTAACCTCCAGATTCCCCCAGCTAATTTCTTCTTAAAAAAAATCAAGCACTCAGGCAGAACAGAACAAATGTAAAATGTATAAAAGAACTGCCAACTTCCCATGCCTCCCACATGTGGAGCTGTGGGCGCATGCTGCCCATGCCTGAGAAGAGTGAGCATCCATAAAAAAAGTAATCTGTTTGGTGTTTGTTTATTCATTTCTTCCCTCTGCAATAATCATTCACTTCCTGCTGTTGAAAGGTGCCAGACTGACAGTTCTGGAGACTAGAACCCTTTATTTATCTACAGCAGAAGAAAAACCCATGCAGCAGCTGCCTTATCTTCCCCCATGCTGCCTATTTATTATGTATATGGCAGGAGCAATGAAAGATCAGGGCTCCATTGTGCTTGTGCTATTCGGGTTCAAAAGGACATACAGCTCCTCATCCTGGAGCAGAGCTCAGAGGTGCAGACAGAAATCATCCCCATCCGATGAAGTAACTTGGCCATGGTGCCTTTGCAGGACACCTTCAGAGCAGCAGATTTGAACCATCTTTCCTTTATCCTAACGTTTGAGTGGAGGCCGCTGTCTGATGGCAACAACTTCTGTTTCATTTTCCCATCCAACCCTGGGGGAAGAGGAAAAAGCTAGGGTTGCAGAGTTACTAGCGTGAGGAGCACACTTGGCTCAAAGGCCAACGGATGAGAGCTGCAACACAAGCTGCAAAGTGACCTGAAGAGTCAAAACAACCAGGTCTACTGGTAACTGGTGCATGAAAAACCTTCACAGAAGGCAATAAATAGCAATGGCAGACACACATGGTGAGAGGAAGAATAATCCAGTGGCTGGAGCAGTGACTGAAAGTGGGACACCTGAGTTCAGTTCCCAATTCTGTTCTGTGTGATCCCAGGCAAGTCAGGTGGGAGGCTCAGAGAGTTTTCCCTCCCCAGATGCTTCTGAGGATAAGTAAATACTGTAATGGTGGGTGTCTAAAACAGTCTGAGAGACCTCAGTTGTACTGAGTAGGTTACACAAATGCATGGCACAAGCTAATGCAAATTGGCTCTTGGACACTTTTCACTCAGAGGCCAGAAAACCACTTGTGTAACCCAGTGGAATGAAGAGCTGCAAACATATTGGGATCAGAGCCTGATGAGGAGGGAAAAAAAGCTAAATTTATATAGTCTAGGAAAAGAGTTACCTGGGCCAGGCTACGATCAGAGTCTATAAATGACCATCAAGGTAACTATGTAGTGAAGAGATAGGGTCTTGAAAGGTGGCAGGAGACAGGACAGAGAAAGAAAAGATTTAGCCTAGGCACCTTTCTTAGCAGCAAGACTGAGGAGAGGGGGGAAGGACGCATCCCACAGGCAGGAGGGCTCAGCAGAGTCTCCAGGAGGGGCACGGTAGAAAGTTTCTATCCAGAGCAGAACTTTACCAGACAAGGACTCATGCTGCAGTACTTGTCTTCCCAGCCTTGAGAGCCTGTGAAGCTGGGAATTAAACTTGCCTTGTGTGATTTTTTTCACTTCTCCTCCGCAACTAAATAACCTTCACTTTTTCCACTTAATAAAAGTGAAGAAAAATGGTTATCTCAGTGACTGTCTCAGAAATGGAGCTTCAGGAAACTGGGATGAAGAACTGGAGAGATGGTTATGTGCCCCACCTATAGTTAGGTGGCTTCCACTCCAGAAGGTGTACAGGAATATGCCATCCCCAAAATAGCTTGTTTTAGAACATTTAACAAAGAGAATAATTAGTTCTTCTGGAATCAGATAGTTTCTTCTCACAATAAGGTTCTGTCCTCTAATCTCCTGAGAAGATTTCCAGATGTGTCATTGGGACCAGTGATGGATGTAGATGGCACGATTAGTGCAACAATTTACGTATAGTCTATAGTGAAGTAACAGGAGAGGCCACTGAGTCAGGAAACAAGAAGAAACTGGTGGTCTGGGCTGTTCTTAGATTTTGGTGCCAAGATCTTGATGGTAGTTTCCAGAATGGCTCTGTTTGAGAGCTGTGATGGACAGGGTTGGGAGGTGGGAGGCCAGGATGGCATCTGTCTGTGACAGCGAGTTGGTAGGTTGGATTTTGGGATGTTCTGTACTGACCTGGTCACAGCTTTGAGGAGATAAATATACTTGGTGCACAACTGCCCTGATTACACACAGGAGCCAAAAAGCTGGGATGGAACTGCTGTAGGAAAAAAAGGAATCTTCTGAATCCCCTGCTACAGGCAAGGGGAGCTGAAAGTGAGGTGCCAAATGCTTTGGAGGCTTTCTCCTTGAGTATGCTGGTGCTGCTCTTCCACGCTCTGGAGTTTCCCACCTAGCCACTTGGCAGTCCATAAAACCCACTCTGATTCTGACGCAGAATCACCTCCCATCTGCTTCCTAAAGGTTTGATCCTCTTCCAGGGGATCTGTGAAGGGTCTGGTGTTCCTAAAATCATATCAGGGGCTCAGTAAATCCCTGGGTCAAATTCATCTTGCTGTTTTCTACATGCACCATGTTTCTTTCATCTTTAGCAATTGTAGGAGTGAGTCTCTGTATGACTTCTTTCTGAACTGGCTCTGAAACGGCAGGGAGGGATGTTTTCAGTATTAATTGCTCTGCCCCAATCTCAGGAGCTTCAGCATTAGCTTCCCTACAGGGTACTTTATTAAAAAGAGAAATGCTAGTGAGTCAGGTGCAGAGCAGCATGTGTGCGGGCAGCAGCATCTCCCTAAGACCCTTGCTTGGCAGCTCCTCATCAGAGAAATCTGAGCTCTGCTGAGACCTGAAAGCTGCTGGAAACACATGGCTTGCTCCGTTGGGTATTGTGCTGAACTTATAAACCCTCCAGGAAAGGCAAATATCCCCATGTCAAATGCAGTGACCTTGCATAGGAAATACTAATCGTCTTCCCTTCTACTAAAAGAAGGAGAGTAACTTTTCCTTTTGAGCTTAAATCCCCTTCACCACCCCACAACACATTCTTGTAGTGTTGCTGATAGAAAGGAGGAAGAGAAACGAATGCAGCATGTGTTGTGGAAGACAGAGCAATCCTGCATAGGTCTCCTGTGTGATTCCTAAATACGCCCAAGCCTCTGGTCCAGCCTCTGGTCCCTCTTACCTTCACTCAGCAGGCATATGAAGCTGTGTAGTAGATTATCATGTTTTATAAAATCTGTCAGGAGCAGCAAGAGTAGGGCTGCTCCACCATGGGATATGAGGCAGGAGGCAAGGGTGACCACTGCACAGGCAGTGCCCTCGCCAGCTAGGGCACAGTCCTACAAGTCTGAAACGGGGTGGGCAGAGCAGAAGTGGTGATAACAGGGTCCATTGACCATTCCAGTGAAGGCAGGGTGACAGTCATGTCCAGGGTCTACCCAGGGAGTCCAGATAAGAGCAGCAAGAGATGGGGTCAGAGGCAAGGCTGGAAACAAGGCTAAAGCATATGTTCAGGGCCCAGGGCTGAGCACAGGTACAGCTAGCTTGGGCAAGGTCTGGGTGCCCAAGCCTGCACTGAAACGGAGCTCCAGGAGCAATGGGTGCATGGGTGGGGGTCCCAAGCAAGGCTGACTGGGGCAATTAAGGGTGGTGCACTCAGAGTCCTGAGAAAATCTCTTCTGTTAGGTGAAGGCCGTGCAAAGCTCTCCTTGGAAATAAGCCCAGAACAGGCAGGTTCTGTCCGATGTGAAGTTTGACCTATCATCTCCATTTCTCATCCCACTGTTCCCTTCCTTTAAACTGGATCTGAAGGTTTGTTTTCCCGCCCCAGCAGTTACAGTGTTGTCCAGGGGAGGGCAGTGATGTTCAGAAGCCTTATTTCACGGCTTGACATAAGTGGTGTGTGCCAGTAGCAAACCCTGAGTAACAACTCTGCGGCCAGATAAGATCACTGCTGAGACAAATGTGGGAGTTCACAAGACTGAAATATGCCCTTTCACTACAGACAGCTCCTTAATACTGTGAAATGTTAGTGGTGTAAGTTAGGCGTAACACTGTGCCCGTAGGGACATACCCTACCCCAAGAATTTGCCAGTACTTCTCTGTGTCTTTACTTCTCTCTCTCTAGTCTTCTCCAGTGAGGGTTCAACCAGGCACACGCACATGTACATCAGACCCAGAACATCCTATAAGACACCATACTGTTTCTTTAGGTGCTTCTGTAAGGTACTGCAGAGCCCAACACTGCCTTTGAAGAGTTCCAGGAACGTGTCTCCAAGTATTCAAGGGTGGATCTGAGCAGAGGCATTGCAGTCCAGACACTAATCCCAGAGAAACCCTTATAGTACTGACAGTGTGGATGTTAAAAACAAGCTAGTCTAAGAAACCGCTTCAAAGTAATTTTAACTCCCTTTTGCAAATGCTCTTAGTGCCTGGCATGTGTCTGAGATAACACCCCTCTTGACTATGTTCAAGCACAGATCTGTAGCTCCATTTTAGCTTGCTTTGAGATTTGGTTAACGAGGAATCATTTTCTTTCTGCAGTTTAAGGCCTCATTTACCTACCCTAATGGGCCATTTTAGTCACTCCAGTACAACCATCCCACTGTGGGGACTGACATAGTGGTATATTGAGTATAGGGGTATGGCTCTTATGGAAACAAGCTGTATCAGTATACGGCACCGTGATGCTAGTAAACTTGTGTCCACAGTACATTTGGAACCACTACTACTAGTCTGGCTTAAAGTACTGCATTCTTGACCTGCCCGCTTATTCTGTGGAAAACAAAAGAGTGTAGAGCAGGCCTAAAAACTAAAGATATACTGAGACCTATAAGCAAAGAGTCATCACATAGACTGTGCCATGAGGATCCAGTGCTCTTTACAGATGCTCAAAGAGCTCAGAGGTTGTGTCCTAACGGTAATTGCTCTGAAAGGTTTCCCCTTCATGGAAGTGCCTCTCTTTCAGCAGTCCTTGATCTCTTCTTCCAGCAGACCACGTTGCTCAGGATTTTTTTGTAAACACTCCATGTTTTCCTCCAGCTCTCGCCCCTCAGTCTGTTATTACTCAGCGATCTCAGTCTGGCACGAAGCAGGCTGTCCTCACAGGGAGCCGTGCTGCTGATGGGAATTGGGGTTGTGACTTGTAAGTGTAGAATTCCCAGGGAGCCAGAAGTGTTTCTGAAGGCTACGGGGGCTCAGTGATGTTGGATGTTGTAGTTTTGGATGACTAATTCCTACAAAACACTGGCAAGCTTCCTTGTAAACAGCACTCCTAAGCAGGAAGTTGCTGGAAGAATGGCTTTTAAAACTTGAACCTGCCTGATACCCAGGTGTTCCTCTTAGGCTCTGATCATTCATGGCCATTAAAGAGCCTGGCAGCCAGTTTCCTGATATATCAAATTCCAGCTCAGCTATTCTTATTCTGTCTCCCCAAATTCCCTTTGGAATTTCAGCTCGGCGTTTCTTTTCTCCCTGCTCTCAATTCTGTTGTGGAGATGTGCTCCCCTGTTAAACTACTGCCACACTGAACTCAGAAGGCAGCAGCATTTCTGCAATGTCCAGTGAGAAATGCCTGCCTGGGAAAGGAATTCCTTTAACAAGGAAGGGATGGGACAGGACACCTGCACTACTGCCTCTGCCCCAGTAAAGCTGTGAATGTACTGCCCACCTTCAAGGTGATGCACCATTTTAAGCAAAGGTTGGTCAAGTGTGACTGCTCCTGCCTGTTGTCTCAGGATGATGACTTCCCTGCTGAAGCATGGACAGTAGATGGGCTAAAGCCGTAGAGTTCACATCATTTGCCATTCTGTAAGCACGGGGGCCATGGCTTTATGACTGCTAGTACTACAGGGCTGAGGGAAAGGGACTGTGCGTCCTGGAAGTGTTAACAGTGAAGACGCAGGGATGCCCGCGTAAGGTGTGTGAGATGCTTGATGCCTTCACAGATCAGAAGTGGGTCTGCAAAATGACACAAAACCTGGGTGGTGGAAAAATGGGCCCCCCCACTTCTTTGGCCGGGACTCTAGGAGCCACAGCATAGACATGGGTGAGGCAAAGGAGCAAGCAGATTCACTCCTTTGGTGCTTACACCTCAGGCAGCCCCTGTGGTTGGATCCTTCCAACCACAGGCAGCAGACTGCAAATGCTCTTTGCCTTCACCTGGCTCCCCTTTGGGCTGTGGCTCCTCACACACTGGCAAGCCAACTGTATAGCCAGGAATAGAGACACCAATGGCCACAGTGTCTCCTGTCTCTGTTGACTCAAGGTTAGTTTTTTCCAGTGCAGGAGGTGAACAGCTTCCTGCTTTGTTAGGGAGGTGAGCCCAGACAGGCTGGCGCCAGCAGGGAGCAGTCTCTTCTGGGGCTGCGAACGTGCTGCTTCTTCTGTGTCTGCTTTGCTGTCACTTCTGTTGCTTTGCCCGTCGTGTTGCTGTGTGAATCAGGCCTGTCTTGCATAAAGTGACTGAATATGACCAGGGTAATGCTATCGCCTGTCTTTGTCCATGTGTTTATCTCCTAACCAAACATTAACACTCTCCAGAGGTTCCAGCTCTGCCACAGCTCACAAACAGCAACAGTATGCTTTGCTTCTGTTTACTACTTGTAAGCTTACTGAAAAATTTCCATCAACATTAGTGACACTCAGAGAGCTGTTTGCAGAGAGGTCATCAGCCGTCCACCTGATTGTGATTAGATCCCTCCAAGGAGGGGTCCAGTAAACTCCAGAGTTCCCAGCATTACTGGTCACTGGTGCTGAGGCTGCTGCATCTCTCTGAATGGAGTTCACAAAAGTATTGCTTGTCTATTTGACAAGCCACCAACCAGGCCTTCTGTACAATGACCTTCTAAGTTGCCATGGTATATGTATCTGCAAAGCTATATCCATAATGTTAACACCTTCCTAGGAACAGAAAGAAGACTGATGAATGTACAGATTATGTGCTGCGATGAATGTCACTGTAGCAGAGGTATTTTTTCACATACCTTGTAATAGCAGTGATGATAGTGTAATAGTATGATGATAGTGCATTTACTTTACAAGGTTTTGTGGCAAGGACTTGCTAGCATATAATACTGACAGGATAGCAAATGTACCTTGGAGCTGTTCCATGAACTCAGGCTAATCAGAATAATCATGAAACTTATGCTGTTTTTTATCCCTATCCCATGATGTAATTGCTGAGGTACGTCTTCTGCTAGTTGCAGTGGGAGAGCACAGGGTGTCCAAAAAAAGCCGTTGTCTTCAGCTGGCTTCTCATGGTGGTTTATTGCATCTCTCAAATGAGACCATTTGTAGTTTTCTCAGCTCCCTGAGAAAAGCCCTGTTTTACACTGAGAAGAACTTGTGATCTGGATATTATCATCTTAATTTTCTGCCCTTCCCATCTCTTCAGGTAATGACCAGAGATCCTGACCATTTCCTAAAGTGCTGGAGAGTGATTTTCCCCACTCTAAGATCTTGCTGCTGGGAACCTTGCTCAGGTTCTCTTTTACCAGTTCTCTGTTAAAGTCCATTTCCCAGTGGAGTAATCATTTTCTTCAGTTCCTTCTCCCACATGTGGGTCATTTTGAATATATCCCAATGCATCATCTCAGTTTATCCCAGGTTACCAGTGTGTCAGACTGTCTGGCTTCCTTTCTGGAAAGTTTTGCTGGAAAGACTACATGGAATCTGTAAAAACCCTGGCCAAAGTCAGTTAATGTCAGATGACTAAATTTGGGCTTTTTTTTTTAAATCAAGTGTGCCCAGCACTTCCAAGCCATCAAAGAATTAAATTGCTTGTTTAACATATAGAGGTGCTTTAAACATGGACTTTTGGGTCTAATGTTAGGTATCCTTTTCTGCAGTGTGTTCATCTCAGAGAATGTCTTGTCCCACTGCTAAAGCTTTGTCTGTCTATCTGTCTCTTTAGAACGACTCCTGGGGGAAGCAGTATTCCTATGCGCTGTTCAAGGCAATGAGTCACATGCTGTGCATTGGGTATGGGCAGCAGGCACCCATGGGCATGTCAGATGTGTGGCTCACTATGCTGAGCATGATTGTCGGTGCCACCTGCTATGCCATGTTCATCGGCCATGCCACAGCCCTCATCCAGTCTCTGGACTCCTCACGGCGTCAGTACCAGGAGAAGGTAAGGACTGGGCTTTGCAACCCTTATGTGACCCAGGGGTGGTTTACGCGCTGTCTGGAGGAAGACAGGGCTATCACTGACCATGTGAGAGGCCAAAGGTGTGGTGTCTTTGTCACCACAGCAGTTTATTAGTAATTCATACACATCCATTCGCTCAAACAGACCCTCAGGAGGAAATAGATGCAAGATCAGATGAATAATAGTAGGACAAGTGGGTGATTCTTGTTGTCTCTGACTGTCTTTTTAGATCAACATTGTCAATGTCACTGGTATCTAAAATTGTAAGTCACTTTTTCCTTCCTGAGATCTTGTTTCAAATCCCAAGTGAATGTTCCAGAATGTGTAGCTTTTGTTTAGCAAGTACTTTCTTTAAAAGTATCCAGATTATTCACTTCAGTGTTCATGAGTGAAACTACGTAACAAACCCCAAAGCACAGATCAAAGCTCAGGAGCACTGAACAGGTTCTCCAGGTAGCTATCGAATTAATTGCACAGTTGTTGAATTGCATAATGTAGGGCACAGACAGAAATGTCACAGCTGATCAGGTTACCACTGCAGCGGCAGTAACGGGTGGTGGTGGGTTTAAGGTGATGCTGTGAATTTGTAAGATGGTAAGGGGCAAACAGGGTCAGTCACCATGATTCAGCTGATGAGGGGTAACTCATGGAACTGCATCAATTCCTTCCCTCTTTCAATGCCTTCAGTATATTGCTATCTGTACAATGACATTTTGTTATCTAAAGCAAAGGGGCTGCTGGTGCAATGATACTTTTCTCTCTAGGACGTAGACAGGGAAAACTTCTGCCTTCAACGTCTGGTTGAACCAGTAGGCCTGCACCTCCACAAACCAGGAGAGCTAATTGAAGAATGGCTGTGTGCAACTAAGAGCAAGGGCCTGGGTGGCTCAGAGGTGAGGAAGGGACTTCACCGCAAAGACAGTAGGTTACTTTCAGGCATCAACAAAGCAACTGCCCTCAATTAGTAGGGCTGAGGATGCCATAGGCAAGGAGGTGTTATGGTCAGGGTCTTATGGATACATTTGATGTGAAGATTAAGAAGAGGGAGAATTATGCTAGCCCTGTTCTGACCCTGCCAGGTGCAGTTAGATTAGGTGAAAGGGTAGCTGTTATTCAAGTGGGTAAACTATGGCTAGCATGCACAGGCTAGGTGAATTTTAAGTTCAGGGAGGAGGTGGGAGAAAGGATTTGTTAGGTGGTCTAGGAACAGGTTTGTGACATGGGAATTACAATGCTGGGCCACAGAAAGAGAGCAGGGCAGAGAGTGAAAGCAAAGAAGACCAGAGGCTGAATCATGCTTTGAGGATAGGGAAGATCTCAAACCTTAGCTAGAGCTAAAAGGGAAAAAGCCCAGGAGAAGAAGTGTGGAGGACTGGGATGCAACTGGAGCACTGGGCTTTGTATAGAGTTTTACCACTGTGTTACAGATTGACTGGACTAATTCTAATTGAGAGTAAGGCATGCCAAAGAGGAGGACACTGCAGCACTAGGAATGCAAGCTGATCAAATCTGGGTGTGCAGAGTATTTATTCAAATGTGTTTGAAGCAGCATAGAAGTCAAGGACAGATTTGCAGATCCAACCACCTGGTCAACCTAGCCACAGCCAAGTTTACATCTGCAGGACTGGGCACTATGATTTTTTTATCAAGTCAGGTCTGAAGACAAGGGCAGAACTTGACCCTGGAAGTTGGATTCCAGTCAGTGCTCAGGGAAATCAGTCACCAGTAAGCCAGCAGGGACTGTGGCAGGGGTGGCAGAAGGAGTGTGAAATGTTAAAGCCTTATTAGAATGTGGACATGTGAATGAGGGGCTTAATAGATCCAGGAGAAAAGCTTTGTTACAAAAGCAATAGGTAGAGGATTTAACAAAGGGTGTATTTTATGTGTAGTGGTTATAGCAGGTTCATTTCCCAAGGTATTCTCCTAGGATTAAAGCCTCAGGGATTGAGTATGTTCATTTTCCTAGGATTAAAGCCTCAGGGATTGAGTACGTTCATTTTCCTCTTGCAAATGGGACAAGTGATGGCCTAAAAACAAATATGTATTTACTTTCTGCATTCCTTAGCACTTGAATAGCCATGATGAAAATGAGGCTGCTTCATGATTTGCAGCCCCGCAACTCAATTTAGTTCAGTCCTCATGGGACAATGTGTCTGTTGAAGCGTACTATAAGCAAAGAATCTCAACAAGTTTGGAGGTCGATTGGTAGAAGTAGACAGCAGATTAGAGACCCCTGCTGAGTACACCTTGGGACTGCAAACAGGGCTCTGCCTCTCACCTCAGCAGAGGCTCAGGCTACAGAGACTTTAGCAGCTGTTCTGGGAGTAGCCAAAGAAAGCGGAGACAATGGGGAGGGAGAGGAATAGCAGAAATAACATAGTAACAGGACAGAAGGTTATAGCTAGTAACTGTACTGACAGGCTTTGCTTTGTGTAACCTTTGGGACAAGGTTCAGGAGTGAGTTTGTGGTGAAGTTTCAGATTGTCTACATCTCTGCCAAACCAACTTGATCTTCCCTTGTACAAACAGGGCTTTTGAGAAGAGGAATAAAAGCCAAGAAGTGCTGTCTGTTGGCTTCAGTAGCAGGCTTGTCTTACTCTGGGTTGGATTCACTGAACATTTGGACATTCAATCCCTGTCCTGTCTAAATCTCCTGTAGCATCTGACTTAATGCTATGCTGGTTTCTGCAAGGCAGGGAAGCTGTGTAGGATCGATGGAGTGGTAGGAAGCATGGAGAATTTGAAGAAGCAAGTTGCACCCTCCAAGGCAGTGTAGTGCCGAGGTCTCTGAGTACAAGTGGAGAGTCCCGTGTGGCACAGAGCATGCAGACCAGCTCAGGCACTGGAAGTGGCACAGCCATCATGTAAGTCTGGCTCTGTGCCTCCCTTAAAAGCTCTGAATCAGAATAGCTCTTTAGATCTGGCACTCTGAAGTGACTGTTTTGTTTCCAGTCCCAGAGGCAAAGTTAGAAGGGACCTGTCTGTCCTATTTTGCATGGCAGAGTGTGTTATGCCCTAAATTACTTGCCCATGGTCACAGAGAGAGTCAGTGGCAGGATCAGGAGCTGACTTATCTCTTAACCTCAATCTGGTATCTAACTCTGAAATATTTTTGCACCCAAGATTGGTGTCTATTTCGTACATGTGAGAGAATATTACTACAAGTCCATCCTGAAGGATTCTGATAGAAAAATTTCCCAAAGTCCTGTTGTGCAGTTACATATTATAACTGGATCGATCTGGCAGCTTTGACCAAAGAGGGGAAGCCTCACATACCCATTCTCACCCAGGGCTCCCTGCCACTATTCTCAACTGCACGGTTTCACTCTTGTGCACCACCTTTCATACTTCTCAGACTTTTACTGAGCTGATTTCTTTCTTCCAGGTTAGTTTTCTGCCAGATTAGTGGGTTGAATTAGCTTACTGTAGAGTCCAGTGAGCGCCAGAGCTGGTGCAGGGTGCTGGTGGAGGAGGTCTGTAAGCAAGAGAAGAGGCGCAAGGCCCTTTTCAGCTATTCGTGGGTCAGCTCAAGCCTTAATATGTAAGTTCATCATTGACTGTGAAATTACCTCACAACCTGCAGTACCTGTGGCTCACAAGAGAGGAAGAGTGTTTCCTGCCCAGGAGATGAATAAACTAGACCTATATGCAAGTTATTTTCATGCTTTTTGCAGGTTCCCCTATTAATTTCTATTTCTAATCCTAAAGCTCAGATGGATTAATATTTATGTCAAGTCACCACACACACACACACACTCATCCTCCCCAGCAGACTCTGTAACCTTGAGGCTTTTGGGAGCAGTGATTATGCTGCTTACTGCAGCGATGCTCCTTGGAACAAAGCAGAGAGAGACTCCGGGCTTCACTCTTCCATGCCAGCAGGATGCAAACAGTGATGGGCATGGTGCAGAGAGGCTCGGCATTCCGTGTTATCTTCTCAGGTACATATGCAAGAATGACTGATTGGAGGTAGGAATTGCTGCTGTCAGCATTGCAGAGCCCAGCAAAGCTGTAATCTCTCCTTCCAGAGCCTCATCTCTCAAGATCTGTCTGCTACAATGGCATTCCCTCAAGCTCTCTGCTCTCCACATTCAATCCCCTGCTCCTCCTCCCCCCTGAACCATCACTATCTGAACTATCCAATGAACGCTGAACTATCCAATGCCTCTTGTTCTTAAAATGTATATTGAAACTGGGTAGATACTTGCATATTCACTTGTCATTATTCTGAAGAAGCACCTGCTGCAGCACAGTTGCAAGGGGGCAAGCAGGTAACACTAAAGAGAAAATCACTTTATAAATCCTACAGAAGCACTAATGACATCACCTCTCAGTTCCTGAAACAGCCCTGCTTAACCATCAGCACAGTCCTTCTTGCCGCAGTTTTATCCCATGGTCTGGCTATCCAAGCAAAAAAGCACTTTACTGTCCAGCTGTCAACATTTCAGCCCTTCTGTCATCAGCCTGAATTCAACAAAGAGTAATTGGGGAAAATTTAGTAATTGTAAAGGCTGAAGCATAACAACTGGAAGGTGCCATCTCTGTTGGAGACAAAGCAAGATGTTAGACCAATATTCGTTAGAGGGGAAGTGAGACACTGCCATTGTGCCTGCCTACTACAACGAGAGCTGAGAATCTGTCTTCTGGGCTTAGTGAGTCCTTGCCCTTTCTTGGAGACCAGCAGCATAGAGTCTTATTAGGCAACAGGTTTAAAGAGTGATTGTTTTTTCTTAAATGGTATGTAATTAAACTGTGGAACTCACTGCTGCCGGGTGCTGTGGAGGCCCAAAGTTTGATTAGCCTCAGAATATTTAGATAAATTCACATAAGAAAATCTTTCAAGTGATTTTGAATGCTAAGATGCAGGTACAACCCCTGGCAGTGGGTATCCCCTAACCTGCTTTTGTCAGGAGGGTATGGCCAGGAGCTGGATAGCTGTGTGCCTCTTTTCTTCTTCCTCCTCTTGCTCAAAGCACCTGAAACTGTCAGAGACACACCACCGGGTGAGAGGAGCCCTCAGCCTGACCCTTCATGGCTACTCCTGTGGTTTTAGGCCATTTTACTATGCAGTTTGGTGTTCTGAACTGCCTCCAAATGAACGTGAGCAGGGATTTGGTGCAGAGATCCTAGCTGGGATCCTGGATACGGTATAATCACATTAGTCTGGCTACATGCCCTTGCTGATTAGCCCCTCTTCACCACTCCTTTAAGCACAGCTAATTAAGCCAAGCGCAGCACTGTACCAAAGCTATATTAATTCTTGTGGCTCCAGGGTTGGCTTAGCCAGTGGTACCTTGGGGACGACACAGCACAGATACATTAAGATAACTAGTGTCAGCTGCTCTGTTAGCATGGAGTTAGGCAAAGACTGCCATTATTCCCACACCTACTCTGCCACAAAGCCATCAAATGGGAGATTTCATGTTCATTACCACTCTGGACAGGATCTGAAGTGCCATTCCCAAGACGATTGGTCACCATGTCTGTAAGTTCCCAGGTGGCATTCCCAGATTCTTCAAGTCCAAAGGGGATATGCAGAAGTCCCCTCCTGAGCTAACATCTCAGTTCTGGATATCAGGAAAGCTGCAAAACTCTCTTACTCTTCTGGTAATATGTGTGAAGGAGAGAGTAAGGAGTGTGCAGCACTCCAGAAATTAAAGGTGCTTGGAAAATTTAATCAAATGCAAAATTTAATCAGTTTCCTAATTGGAAAAAGTTTGGAGAGCCTTGCTTTATCCTGTTATGACTGCACGAGTTGTGTATTACCTCAATCTGCTAAGAGATGGCCTGAGAACTCTTAAGTCCCATGTTACTGTCAGTCAAAGCATTTGGGATTGATAACAAAGCTTATAAGTGATGTGCTTTATTGATTGTATCTAGATGCAAGGGCTTCTGATGTGTACTGGGCTCGGTGTCTCAGCAGTGCCTTTAGGTATTTTTTTCTGTATCAGGACTGTGTTTTCTGCATGGTTTGCAGTCCAGAGTCGGCAAGTGAAAGGAGCAAGGTTAGATGCACCTCAAGTTAACAGGAGAGGTCCAGCTTCCCCCCTGACATGTTAAAGAATGGCTGGAATAGCAAAGGGTCCCACACACATGTGATAGTAAGTCCAAGGAGCAGCCTGATGTAAGTTGGACCTCCTTTGAGTGGGGATTTGGACCAGATGACCCCCAGAGGTCCCTTCCAACTTATATATTCTTTGATTCTGTGATTCAAAGTCTCTAACTGCTTTCAGGCAGTGAGCATTCAAGATTCGGTGAGAATGGCTGGCTCAGGATTGTGCATCCAGAGCTGCAAGGCAGCTGTCCTTTTACAGATACCACATCCATCTCGATTTTAGAACAATGTTTGTAAAAAATAGGTAATGGGGTGGTATAAATAATGATTCGTTCAGTTCATCTCAACCAAAAAATCGGAAATCTGTGTCAATTGTTTCAAGGTTATTTAATCCTTTTCATGAAAGAATCCTGGGTTGGTTATAAAATGAAAATGTTTTCTGAATGAAAGCCTAATGGTTTCTTTTAGAAACATCTTGCAGTGCAAATTGCCTTCCCTTTATGGCCTTAACTAAACTGGGGTTGAATAATTTTTGTTCTTGCAGAAGAATATTTCATTGGTGAACTTACTATTCCTTGAAACTGTTTACACATGCATTACTAAAAGAAGCTCCATTTTGAAGCTGTAAAACATGTCTTCTAGATATCTATGCGGTGGTGATCAGTCAGGACTTAAAGCAGACAGTTCAGTGCCCAGGTGTGTGAGTGTGTCCATCTTACGGGTGGAAGTGCCTATATGTTGCATACAACTGTGATGAAGTGCAGGAGTACGTGCGGTATCCTCTTCATGCTCACACAAACAAGGGAAGGAAGGAGTCAGTGACATTGCAGTGTCTTTGTAACACATCCTTACGAAAGGAGAAACGAAGCTGCCATGTAGATTGCCTTCTGTCAGCAGGTTTACGTTAGGGATTCGTCTTGGTTTGCTGCATCAGAGATGCTGTGATTTTAGCTAGGATTTTGATATCTTATTTCTGAGAGTGGAAGCCAGAGAAATAGTTCTGTTCTTTGAGCAGTGTCAATGACAGCCTGGTCTGAGCAGTATGTTTGTGCACGCACAAGCACTGCGTGTGTTGTCATGGAAAGGAAAAGTGCTCTTGCCTCAGCAGTTCTTCGTATCCCAGTGTGGGATTTCAAACTTCATTATCAGTTTTGAAATTCATTTTGGCACTTGAACTGTAAATAAATAAATAAATACATCATAATGCGAAGTGCTAAGCCTCCCTGCTGAGCCGTCTCTCCTGGCAAAAGGCTGCTCCCAGCAATACTGATTTCAAATTGCACAGACTCACTGTTCCCTTTTCCCTATCTCCAGCCTTTGTCTGGTGGCAGGTTTTACCTCATCTCTCTTGTTCCGCTCTTCTGACGAAAGTAATGTTGATCTCTTTTTTCCCATCACACTTCCAGATATGTGGATCCAGTGACACGACCTGACATCTCCAAAATACCCTGTGATATGAGTTTCACAGTGCTTAATGAATAATAAAAGATTCATTGACCAGGTCCAAAAGTTCCCTGTGCTGGACTACTGGCTTATGCTTGGATGTGACCTCTCAAACCCAGCAAGGCATTCTCTTCAGGTGCCTTTCCCAAGCTGGAGCTAGTCATGGAAAACAAGCTGGTTCTGTAGCCATGATGTACAGGTTTGTACATAATGCATTCATCCTTGCACCACCTTCCCGTGATGCACAGGATTAGACCTTAAGGCTGAGCACCTGTAAGAGCAGACAAATGGGGCATTGCCCACAATATTTAATGCAGAGATTTGTCCCAACGTTCTTGGATCAGCTCTCCTAGGACCCCTGAAGTTAGCAGACATTTCTATTGCTTGCAGCAAAGCCAGGCCATGTCCTCTGGGTGTGTGACTGCAAACTCAGCGCTATGTGCTAATGGCACTATCCCCTGTGGTGGGGTTCCCTGGCTCGCACTGTGGCCACTGCAGCAATGCAGCTGATGGGAGGAAGTAAACAACTGTTTCATCAGGCTCATAATTGACCCTGCTCAGTCTGTTGACATCTCACAGCCCAGGAATGGGATTGTCTGAAGCATAATCCTTGCCTGAATAGGTACTGATTAACAGCAAGGGGAGGCAGCTATGGCAGCTGATCATTACAGCCATCCTCAATGTAATGAATGCTGTACAGAAAGTGGGAAAAAAGCTCCAAGAATTTCTGCTAGTGTCTGTGGTCTTTGTAACACAGCAAGAGATAGAGTGCCTGATTCTAGGTAAGATAATTTCTGAAGGTATCAATGCAGTAAGGGTGAAAGTGTTCCATGTTTTTCAGCATGTAACATGCAACACTTAAAGGTTGTCTTCCTGTAGCAAATTGAGCTAGTGCCATGATACAAAAATTAACCCAGTCTTTGGAAGAACTCAGAACCAGGACATTACATAAAGCTTTTTGCAGAATGGAGGTAGCTATCAAATAGGTTCCAAAGCTGAAGAGTAGATGGACGTGGGTTTAAATTTAGCTCATTAATCAAAAGCAAAAGTAGCACTGATAATGTTTGGTGCTGTGCTAGATGTGGTCTGAGTTGTTCTGGTTGAATTGGTATTGAAATAACCACCAGTTCCTATACAACCTGCTACAATTTGCCTGTACCACACTCTGACCCCTCACCCCCACCCTCCTCTCATGCAAGCACCCCAGCTGTCTTTCCACTTACTAGTTCACTTAGAGTTTCCTTTGATTCCCTCTGTGAAGGAATCCAGCTCCTGCTTCAGCCTCATCTGTAAGCTCATCCTCTTGCTGCCTGGGGGCTGGAGAATATGGAAAGGACAGCATATGCCTGAATACAGCTCCTCTCAATCACTTTCCTATTGCTATGGAGAAGGCAGCCCTGTGCACATTTAATTTTATGAATGTCTATATTCTTGTCGGAAAACAGCAGGACAGTGCTCATGAGCATGAGTATGTATGTACAGCCAACTGCGTTCATAACTGTTGGCAGACTCAGGATAAACCGTGATAGCCTGCACCAGTTACAGTTCTCAGCAAAATTTCAGGAAGAGAAAAGAGCAAAATTATATAAGCTGGGACTGACGCTAAATATGATCAAGCATGGAGCTCTGCAAAGGGAAACCAAGAAAGATGGCACCAGCAGTGTTGGCATGATTTTATTGTGTTACAAAAGTTTACTTTTCTTCCCTTAAACCACTCGCTCCTGGAGTCATTTGACTCCATGAGAATGTATGTCTTGATCATTTTGAGTAAGATGTAGATGGTCATAGAACAAATCCTGAGGATGGGAATATGAATGGCTTAAAAGACAACAAAAAATGAAACTCAGCATTTATTTGGTTTTGATGATTACTAAATGCTGGGGAGCTGCACTGTTTTACTCCTAATCATAGGTCAGAGAGAATAAAACAAAGATGCAACTGTGTCCCATCAAGACACTTCATCTGGTGAATCTCATGACTTGATCTTTACCCCTATGAAGCACTAATACACTTGAGAGAGCCACAACATTGTACATCGTGGCTGCCTATGTGTATCTTAATCCAATCTCACAGGATATATACTATACTATCAGCATTCGAAATACTGTCAGAGCATCATAATTTTTCACTTAATTGAAAATGCATTACTCTCCTTTTTCTTACACAAGTGCATCTCTGTTGACGTCCATGGAGTCCAGATGTGGAGACTGTGACTGAGATGAAACTCTCTCCCACAGTGATTTCAGCCTGTTTCTGGAAGGATGCAAGCAGTACAGCTCTGTATAGGAAATGTATATTTATCTTTGGATAGAGGCAGAAAAGCATCCCGAGTGCCTTCATTACAGTAGGTTATGTGTGCCTGCCCATGTCAGCAGGCATACTGTGAAAGTGTGTGTGTTTGAATTAACTGAGATGCAAAAATGGCAATGAACGTTTCTCTGAAGCTCTGAAGAGTGATGTGTGTGGACCAAAAGAGGACTCAAAGAGGTGCCAGTGCCAGGACTGGGACGGGAGCAGCTCTTCTCAGATGCAGGATCTTTTTTATATTCAGAAGTAGGGCAAGAAAATAGTCCAGCCTTTTCAGCCGGTGATTTATTACTGCCAGAGAGAGGAAGATTCATGAGAGAGATTGAGGGCATGGGAGAAGTTAAAAAAGGAGTTCCCTTTGGACTGTGAATGATCTGAGCTTTGGCAGAAGGGGAGGGGAGTGGTGAGACAACTAGGGAAAGTGACCAGTTATGGAAGGAAAAATACTCAGCTAAGTGGTTCCCTTTTCATATATGAATACCTCCTTCAAGGACTTACTTGAGGAAAAACAGACTTAAGAAAATGAGTTAGTATTTAAATGGACTCGATTGTCTTCAGAGAGATTTAAATAATTCCTAAATGAGTCTTTTTAGTTGAACTCGGAGAGTCCACTAATCTCTGCGCGTTCCTCTGAGCACAGGTCAGACTGAGGACATGGAGACAAGTAGGAAGACTGAACAGACAAGTACAAGGGAGAAAGGAGGCAAAAGGGGGATGTCAGGTTAGGCCTGGCCACATCTGAAAGGCACTCAAAGGGGTGCCAACTCAAGGGGGCATGAAGTGGCTTTAGAGAGTGCCAGATCTGCACAGTATCAGGGCCTCAGTTAAAAAAGGAAAACCTGTAAATTCAGGGTTATCATGCAAAGTCTTTAATCCCCATGCATTCTGCTGTTGATGTTCACCATGCGATCATCCTTACCCCTTTGCTTTGCCCCATCACTGAGTGTTGCTGGTGACCTCAGGACTGATCTCGTCTAGAGCTTAGAGCTAAGACACACGTACATCCCACTACACTTTGAAAGGGCCTCCCTCATGCAATTTTTTAGTGGCCTTTTGGTTAGTTGCTATTGATGCTTAGCACTGCACGAGTGGTGGCCTTCAGCCTGGCTGAGCAGCTCCAAGGAAAGGGGGAAAACCCCACATGAATCTTCAATTTATCAAATGTAGAGAGAAGGGGCTGATGCCTTCATTTCTGAGTACCTCTGCAGACTCCATCTCTGCGCAAGGGAGCATTAAGAGCCCACAAAACTCTTCAGCTGGCATGGCTGAGAGGAGGTAGCACTAGCAAAGACGGGAGAGCCAAGATGTGTACCTCTTGTTAACTATGAGAGAGAATTATGGTTTCTTATTTTACATTTTTCTTTTATAACCATGTTTTTAATTTGTAATCGGAAGCAGAGCCTTTTTTTCTGGTGAAGTAAATTTGTCCTGATTTTACTCTGAGCCTTATCTAGGGACAGTGCCTGTAGGAGAATCTGACAAGCCCGAAGTCCCCAAGGGACTTTGCAGAGCAGTAATTTATTGCTCTTTGTTTCAAAGCAATAAATCCATGTACAGTAGTGATTAAGCAAAGAGTCAGAGTCGCCCCATTCAACCTGTGCTTGTGAATCTGAGAAGCTGGGGGTATTTTCCCAAGAAGCAAAGGTCAGTTGAAGATTGATCGCAAGTGCTTATGGTGGAGGGAGGGAAGAGGCGGAGCGGGCAGGTGGCTGGCAGCAGGTGATGAGAGGTATCTTGTGACACTGGTCAATGTTCCAATTTGAGACATTGGGCTAAAACTGGGAGTATAAGGTGATATTTTTGTCAAATAATTTATTCAACAAAAATACAGCATTAAAACAAGCAGCACTGTTTGTGGATTTAGGATAAATTTAATAAACCTGAGTCAGCAAAAGCTAGTGCCTAATGATTTCCCTTCCCATAATGAGTGTCCTGCATGCCTTATGTCCGATTTGCCAGGTCCCATGGGTATTTCAAATGCTGCAGTGCATCTCCAATATTAGTAGACAGCTATCTTTAGGCATCTGAGCCAAGCCCTTAAACTTTCTGTATTTAAGAGCATAACCTGCAAAATCCACAGTGGGCTCAGACCAGTGAGTTGTCCACATGTGAGATGTTGGTTTCTGCTCCCTTTATTGTCCTCATTCACAAGCTGCAGACTCTATGCAGCACCCAGCATAGTGACACAGCGGCCCTGCCAGTCTCTACAGACCTTCAGCAATCCAAATAATAAAGTGCAGCGTTCATTGCCAATTCTCTGCCTGGCTCCCAGTGGGGAGGTGGTGACTCGCTTGACTTTGATCATGCTGTAGTGATCATGAATATTTACAGCCAGCTCCTCTGCTGCTAGCTACAGACAAAAAGCTCTGGAAATGCCAGGAAACCCCGTGTGTCCCCTCTGCCACCTTGGCTTCTTAGAGTAATTCCTCCTTCTCTCCGGTGCAGGTCAAGTTGTTAGCATGCAAGGCAGTGCCAGCACAGACTGTACTGAGAGCACAGTGATACTGGTGTGTGCAGGAGAGGGTCTGTAATGAGCAGAAGTTCGATAACTAGGCACTTCAGCACAAGCTGCAGTAAAGGGACATTCAGGGACAGGTTTATCAGGGAGAAGAGGGGAAAGAGGGATGGCAAAGTGGGAGCATAGTCCTTTTGTCAGCATTATTTAGTATGCTCAGGATCATATTCTATACTGTGTACTAGTGGGTGGGAGCATGACCATTGCAATGCACACA
Organism: Balaeniceps rex; assembly: GCA_013401315.1. Taxonomy (NCBI): domain Eukaryota; kingdom Metazoa; phylum Chordata; class Aves; order Pelecaniformes; family Balaenicipitidae; genus Balaeniceps; species Balaeniceps rex. The sequence continues at coordinate 28,032 of VYZW01007418.1, read as the reverse complement.
CCTTGTCCCTGTAGCACCTTCAAGGCAAGTGGGCCCATTTACAGTCCTGTGACCTTGAGAAAGTGTCATTTGTTTATAGAAAGCACCATTCATCCCCAAATACTGCTCTGGCATCAGTCAGTGTGCCCTTGTATTCCCCTCTAAATGAAATGATGGAAATGCAAATCATTAGGTAAAAATACGGACAGGTTAGATAGCACTAGTGCATGGGGCAATAGGGACCCAGCAAAAGGTGACGAAAATCTGGACCTGTGCAGCCCTAGGTGGGAAAGGAAAGGTGCCGTCATAGCTTGCCAGACGAGAACACAGAGGAGAGGAAAAGCAGGCCACGGGTACTGCAGCTTCAACGGAATAACTGTCAGAGTTCTGTCTGTCTGTGTCCTTCAGTTTGTCTGTGACTGTGAACATCCAAGGCAGGACTGTGTTCTGCTGTTTCATACAGCCCCTGGTACAGTGGGTTTCTGTTCTTGGCTGAGGCCTCGAGGTGCTGCACATCACTTACTGGTCTAGAGCCAAGCTGCCAGGTCATACACCCTGGCCGCCATTCTGCTGTGTGCCATGGAAAAGCCTTCTGTTGAGGCCACATTGTACTTCTTGCTCTCTTTCTGCACAGGGTTTGGACAGTCTTCACTCAGCATTATTTGCTGAGAGGAGATTCCCAGCTGAGCACTTCTTACTCATCTCTGCTCCCAGCTTTTGCTGTGTGTGTAGGGGAGAACAGGCATCTGGGCTGCTCAGCACCCAGGGAATGAGGAGTTGTCTCCACAGCGTAACTCGCTGAGGATAAGTTTAAAGGTTAAAACATGGGGCAGCCATTTGGGGAATATAACAAAGGTGTGTGCAAACTCCCCATGTGTTCAGACAGTCACTCTCTTCTGCACCAGATTTATCTGCCTGAGCCTGACTTGGTGTGAAGGAAGCAGGTATGGGTACGGTCTAGCATGTGCTTGTCCATGAGTGGGCGCCGTTTGTTGCATGTCCTGGTAACTCTTTCTCTTCCTTTCTCCCTTGCACAGTACAAACAAGTGGAGCAGTATATGTCCTTCCACAAGCTCCCTGCAGACATGCGGCAGCGCATCCATGATTACTATGAGCACCGCTACCAGGGGAAGATGTTTGATGAGGAGAGCATCCTGGGAGAGCTGAGCGAGCCCCTCCGAGAGGTAAGGAGGGGGTGGTGAATGGGCAATGCATGTTTCTGTCATCTTTGGCAGCTGTGGAGTTCCTGTTGTGGAGTCTCCTGTCTCAGTGCTTTGCAGAGGACACCATCAGTTGATGGGAGTGGTGGGAGGCCAGCTTCCCCATTAGCAGTGGTTCTGTGTGTGCTCTAATGTCATGCCCAGCAGAGACAGCACATCCATGTGTCTGAGCAGCCGTAAAGGCACCATTTTGCTTGGGGCTATACCTGTTCCTGTGTTGCGCCTAACTTTCTGGGAGAGCAAGGCCAAGAAGAACACGGTCCGCAGCTTGGCTACGTCTCTGTCGGAGACGTTTTATTCAGAGGGAGTGACTGTCCTAGCCATTGGTGTACATCTGGCATTCCCTTTGCCTTGGTCACAGCAGAAGTCACTGCTCTGGAGAGAGAAACCCAGGCCTTTGGTGTTTGCAGGACTCCTGCCTGAGTCTGTTAATTGCTGCAGCACAAGTGATGTCTGACATAAAGGCAATGGGGGCTGCAATATGCAGGCCCTCCCACCCACTCATCATGTGAATAGGTACATCTTGGCACCTTCTGAGGCCATGGCAATATCTGGCAATGTCATCCCCATTCCAGAGTGCAGAAGAGCACTCTGGAAAGTGCCTTGCTATTACCTCACACTTCTGCAAGACCCTTCCCTCCCCACACTCATACGCACCACTGCCTGGTACGGCATCTCAGTAAGCTCCCACCTTGTGCTCCCCAATATTAAGTTGGATCTCATGTATTTATATAAACCTCTATGCAGTGTGCTGGCCTCATCTGTACCCCATCCATCAGCTGTACCAGCATACAGAGTCAAAGGAAAGGAGAAGCCTCCTAGCAGGGCCCACACTTGAAAGGAGCTTCTACAGAAACTCCTCTTCCCTAGCCAAAGCCTAGCAATGCAGGTTCTCCCTAGTATGTGCCTCTGTCACCCACAAGCACCAGAAGCAGTCTTCCTCCTGTCTTTCCCCCAAGTCACATACCTCCATAGAAGAGAGAAGAGCTGAGGCATATATTAGAACTAGTTCTGCCAAAGTCTAAAAGGGCAACCCTGAAAAGAACCCCAGTGAGGATGAGACAGATGCTTCCACAGCCCTCTTTCTTCCTGCTCCAGTCATCTAGGTACTCCTTCCCTGCTTGGCTGGGGAGCATTGTGCTGAGGTGATTTACTCAACATCACTTTCTGCCGCTTTCTGAGTCTGAACAGCTTCTGTGCAGTGGAAAGTGCTGTCATACCCTCTGAGTGACACCAAGCCACAGGAGGAGGCACAGTCCCTGTCTGCTGTATGACAGCTGAACAGCTGAATTGGGTTTTCTTCATCTGAGGTTGATGATCCAGCCCATGCCTCAGTGACTGGTGGGCACCTCTCCCTCCCCTCTCTTGACACTGTCCCTAGCTGCCCAGGATAATTCTTTCTCTGAGCACCTTGGCACACAGTGCCAACAGCACAGCCTTGTGCTGTTTAATATCTCATTGACAAGGAAGGGCAACAGAGAAGGTAGGGCTGCCAAGGTGAGTTATAACGTTTTCCCAGAGAGGAGCCCTGGACTTTTTCATACAGCATTTCACCAGTGCTATGCATCTCTCTCACAGTCCAAAGTTTCCTGCAGAAAGAGGTATATTGTGTGTATTTGGGAGGTTGGGGGTATCGTCCCTGCTCAAAGAGAAAGCATATGAATGAAAGTGAAGCATGGCGTCAAGCTGTCAGCTTCAGCTCACACTGCTACATGCTATGAGCATCCAGAGCCCATTCCAGCCTGCACTGGGGGGGCCAGACTAAGGGAACAGCGTTTTTCTTTTTCCACTTTCTAATGTACAGGTCAAGTGGGAGATCTTCATAGGTTATTAGATGTTGACTAAATATATGTGTGTGTCTTTTCTGCTCCCTGTCCCATCTTTTCTCCCCCCTCCCTCTCTCTCTTTCTCTCTGTCTCTTTTGCATCACATCGTGGTCAGGAAATCATAAACTTCAATTGCCGGAAGCTGGTTGCCTCCATGCCCCTCTTTGCCAACGCAGATCCCAACTTTGTGACATCCATGTTGACCAAGTTGCGCTTCGAGGTGTTTCAGCCGGGGGATTACATCATCCGGGAGGGCACCATTGGCAAGAAGATGTACTTTATCCAGCATGGGGTGGTGAGCGTCCTCACCAAAGGCAACAAGGAGACCAAGCTGGCAGATGGCTCCTACTTTGGAGGTGCGTGTTAGTGAGTCACCCTTACATAGCAATACCCACTGCATCCAGGACAAGGTAAGTCCTGGACACACAGGGATGGCAGCATGGAACTGATGCCACATGATACCCCAGGCACCTCCTCCTCCACTCTCTGTCTCTGTTCATCTCACCTGTCTTGCAGCTTCCCATATAGTAAGTTGTGCAATGGGAGGTGACTGGGACTCATGGGCAGTGCAGGAGTGTAGATAATAAATAATAACACAACGGAGAAGGGAAACTTAGTTCTTGTAGGTTCATTTCTTTTTGCCCCAAGCAAACTGACAGATCTGTGAAGCTGAGAACCTAAAGGAAAAAAATGGAGCATTCTCAATTCTCCAAGCACATTTATAGTGTTGCCTAGTCCTACTGTCTGGCATCTATCATAGAAGGTACTGTATAAACACAGAGGAAAAAACATAGTCCATCATCTCCCCAGCCTGTGGCTCAGCACACTGTCATGAAGGTCAGCAGGCAGGCGTAATGTATCAGCAGCAGAGCTCTGGAGCAGTGAAACTAGCATGAGGTCAGAAAAGACTGTAAAAGAAGATTTAGGATATTGCTCTTATGAGTAACACAGAGACACCCCTCCTAATCAGAGCCCTGTAGAGACCCCACTGACAGCCCAAGACGGACAGTTCTCTGGTAGATGCATGTTTCAGTACAAGTACTGAATGCACCACAATTAATGGCCTACTGAGAGGGGGCAGAATGAAACCTGCTTTTCCTTTCCTTCTATAAGGCCTTTTCTCTGTTAAAAATTCCCTATCATGCATTTCCTACACTCTTCTTAGACTCTTAGTTCCTGTGAAACAACCTGTTTGCACCTACCTGGAGTACAAGGATTTTGCAAGTCCCTAGCAAGTTGGGTCAGTTTGCTGGGATTTGGAGTTACAATGCTAGAGTCAGGATACCCCATCTCTGACAGATTTGATTAAAATTACCCATGACATTCAATGTGGTTTAGATACCATACACACAACTCCTCACACACATTCAAAGCCGGCACCATCTCACAAGCGTCATTTCCTTAGGAAACCAGCCTAATAACGCACTTACAACTTTGTAGTGCTGCTATACCAGTGCTTTGGGGTAGACTCAGAATGAATCCTGACAGTGGTGCTGGCAGATCAACACCCAGCATACAGCTGAGAGAAGAGTGCTGTCACTCTTTAGGTCACACCTTCTGTCTTTAAGTGCCTGTCTTAGCTGCCCATACTCTGTGTGTAATCAGTGGAAAAGCAAGACTCAGGAGCTCTCTGCTTAGTGTTCAAGGAGCATCTGTGCCCAACTCAGGGATTTATGGTAGAGTCAAGGGCTTTCTGTTCTGTAACCAGCTAAGCATCCTCCTAGGAGTAGCTGACTGCAGTGTAAGTACACCAAAAGTTAGTAGGTGCCACTTTCCCTGACAATCTGTAAGCTTGTGGCACATCTACAAAAAACTTTGAAAAGACAAATTTTCCCTTTGTGGGGATCAAAATTACTACCAGGCACCAAGGCCCCAAGTCAGCACAGAGCCTTTACTACAAATCTGGAGAGAGAATTAGCTTCAATGAGAGCACGGCTTGACCTCCTGCTCCCAGTGCCCATGAGGAGCTGGAGAAAGACAGCTTCTTCACTCTGAATGCACAAATGATATCTTTGATAATCCACCATAACAAAACCTGACTGGCTAATTAGATCAGCAGAATCCCTGAGGTATGATTGTGTGTAGCAGCTGCCACAACTGAGCCCCCTGGTATTTTTAAATGTTACTGCATATGCAGAATATTGCCACTGTTCATGTTTTCAGTGGGAGTGCACGCAGAGTCCAGCTAGTGAGGAGACTGGGTGGCAGGCAGGACTTCCCGTGAGTGACTGTGCCAGGTCTTGCCAGGGGTGATGGTGTCTATCCCCATGTTCTCAGGCTGGATCTTTCATTCCAGAAATTTGCCTGCTGACCCGTGGCCGGCGCACAGCCAGCGTGCGAGCTGATACCTACTGCCGGCTCTACTCCCTTTCAGTGGACAACTTCAATGAGGTGCTGGAAGAGTATCCCATGATGCGGCGAGCTTTTGAAACCGTGGCTCTTGACAGGCTGGACAGAATTGGTAAGTAGAAGGTGTGAGGGTCTCCTTCCCAGGACCTGCTGCCCTGGCACGCCACCTCCAGGCTTGGTCCTTAGTTCTTTTGCCAGAGTTGTGAACTGAAAGGGATCCCAGCCTCTGTCTCCTTGCCTGACTTCAGCTCCTACAAGGAGCCCCATTCACAATCAGTTAAATGCACATCCTTCTCTCTCTTTCTCTCTCACACATACACATTTCTGCCAGCTCCTGCTTCTATTCATTTCCCTTTCCAAGAGTTCTTTTTGAAGAACCGAGATCTGCAATCTGAGGCGATCAGGGCCATGCTGGTGAATTCACTAGAGTTTGAATTTTAGCTCAGAATGTGTAAATACCCATAGCTCCCAGGTTCAAGAGAAGACAGACCAGGCTGTGAGCCCAAAGTCCTGCAAGCAAACCCCAGCATTTCAGTGAAATGTTCTGTGGCAGAAATCATCTCTCAGCATGGGGACTTGAGTGTTTGTTATAGTGTGACCTCGTTTTGCAGGGATGCTAGCTAGGGTATGACTGTATGGGTTATTGGTATTAATTTTTTTTTAAGACAAAAACTAGCACCTATGTTGATGAGGAAGAGTATTCTTCTCTGGTATATCAATGAATAATGAAATGCAGAGCATAATGCTCCTTTTTGGGACAGTTTTTTTTCTGGTCATATTGACAAGCAACTGGAGAAGCAGGAAGCGCTGTAGGGAAGGGAAAGCTTTGGGTGCTTTCTGATCCTAAAAAGACTCTTGTGCAAAGCCATCAGCAAAACAACCACAAAGCACCTGCCCAGCTGTCCATTAGAGTCCAACTATACTCAGTAGAAATAGGCACCTGATTGAACAAAGATATGGAACAGTTGATAAAAATCTAACCTTCCACAGCCCAAATTAAACACAATTAATGAAAGAGTATTATTGAATTGTTATAGCTCATAGTGACCCATCCCAGGATGCTCTCCTGTGGGAGACATAACCTGTGCTGCAAACATGCTTGTCTAACTAGAGAAGACCAGGATAACGTTCCTTGGTCACAGCCAGAGACATTTAACAGAAAGATTAAGTGACTTATGCAAGGTCATGAAAGAAGTCTTTGCAGAGCTGAGGACTGAGCATTTCAGAGTCGCAGTCTAACTTCTTTAGCTTCTTATTATACATCTCTTAAAACTGCATGCATTTTCATTGCTTTTCAGAATCATAAAGGTCAGTGCAGATCTGAATACAATGCAGAAGGCGAGGAGGATAATGGGGTGAGGGGGGTAGGGAATAACCTGGCATCCCAGCAAGGGGTGCAGTGCCTCTGGGGCTTTTCATGCCAGGAACATTGTATTCTTTGTATCTCATTACCTGCTGGAAACCAGAAAGTGTGACCCCTGAGGAAAAGGTTATGAGCTAAATACGTAGAGTTTGGCAAAGCCCATGCTAATGGGGCCGTAGTGTAAGTGGCAATAGTCCCATCAGTTGGGTTATTTGAATTAGACTGAACAAACCACCAAGAAACTATAATGTCAGGCAAAACCAGGGATGGGCCAGCTTGACATTATCTCAAATTCTTTGGCTTTAGATCATCAGTGCTGCTCAGCGTCTTAGCCTGATTCTGTCTGTGACTGTGTATACAGGTGGGCAGGGCGTCCTCTGCTCCTTGTCTTTTGCTCTGTGTGCTGCTGCACATGTAACTAAAATTAATGGAAAATTCTGAACCAGCATAAAGGACCTCACATGCTTCTTCCCCTAGGATAAATTCCTTTCCACACGCACCTGCAAAATGTCAACATAAGGTCAGAAGGTGACACAGAGCAACTGGAATAACAGGCCCTTTGGTGCAGAGCTCTGGCATTGTCCTACCCCCCTTTTGCCATTCTGCTGACCTGAGACAACATCAGTCCCTATGACATATAAAAGGCAGAGACCTTCAGAGTCATACATTGAAAATCCTAGTACTACCCTTGTTTCCCTGGCAATCAGACTTGAGAGCTGCTCGTTCTCTCAACTTTACATCCTCTACTGTTGCAAAATAGCATCTTCATAGCACCTTCCAACCCTGTTGTGCCCAACACTCTTTGGCTGGATTTTCCCAAAAGAGCCTAAGGGAGTTACATGCACCCTCCTGAAATTGGCAGATCCCATGGAAATCCCCATCTTTGTAAATAAGGCATTTCTTCACCTTCTCCTGAAATGAGAAGTGAACTCTCCAGAAAGAAGCAGTGCAGTAGCTGTGTAACAGCATGTGACTTTTTAGGGAAGTCAAGATTACTGCATTCTGCTGAGACTCTCTCTGAAAGTAGAGGGATTATTCTAGAGGACTGAAGTTAAGGAACAGCAGTTCATGAAAGCCGGGTATGAACAGATGCAGGACCATATTTTTGGTTCCTGTTATGTTCAGCTCAGGATCTGTAACGCAAGATGGAAACAAATGGGAGCTTCTTTCCAAGTCAGTGGTGCATTCACTAACTCCCTTCCACCCAGATGACAACATGTCCTTGAGAAGCCCATGCCTTACTGAGTACATGAAGTGATTCAGAGGGCTCTATCACTATTCTGGTACCAGGATAAGATCCGTCCAGTATTCTCTCTGTGCCGTGAGAAATCAAGAGAGCAGGGAGAAAAATCTCAGTCCATCCAGTCACAGTGACTGGAGAGATGTTTACAGGATTACCTGCTATACGGAGGATTTGGAAAGCATGGTCTAAGTCTTGTCTAGGTAGCAGGGAGGCAGGATGAGAATGTAAGACCTCATCCCTTGAAGCAACAGGAGCAGTACTGGTTGACTGGAGGTGCAATGAGGAATTAACTTTGCAGAGCAAATGCAGTTTGAAATCCTGTGGCTAGGCAGAGGGGAAGGAGAGGGACAGATGCAGACTGATCTGTGTGCCCCCATCGCTTCCTGCTGGTAGATGGGCAGTGCAGCAGCATGAAGGGCGCAGCCCCCCAGGGAGCTGTCATTTACATTGATCACTCAGCAAAGAGCATGTTGATGTATCCTTCTAACCTCTGTTGTTAATGGGAATTCATATTGCCATCCTCCCTGTGCCATGCATGGCTGGGGAAGAAGTTTCCCAGGTGTTTTGCACTTGCAGAGCTCTTTAAAGACCGGAAGGGATTAGTCTTCATGAATTGACTAAGGCTGGGATTCTACAAAGATTTGTGTCCCTGCTTAAGTCTGCTCTCTGAGTAACTTCAGACTCTAAAGAACTCCTCAACCTGCAGAACATCACATGCATAACTCTCCACAGGCTCAGGACCTGAAGATTTAGACTCAAGGAAATTAGGCTGATCACTGATTAATGATCATTTTATCCCTGATTAAATCTTCCTCTTTTTCTTGTTCTTGACCAAGCTGTAAAATTCTTTGTACTATTTGTGCATTGAAAGGATTTGTTCATTTCTCCAGTGAGTAATTCTTTGTCTGACAAGCATTTGTGAATTGTCCCAGTTTGTGATGTGTCATTTAGTTACCTAAGTCGCATCATTCTGTTCCTGACTGGCTTTGAAACTACCTTTCAGTGACCATTGAAGCTTAAAATTAGATTTTCACAAGTATTTACACTTGTAAAACACAACCTCTCAAATGTTCATTGAAATTAAATACAATACGGGTCGTGAATATTGTTGAATCAAAATTCACTGATGCGTTCAAAAAATATTGGGGGGCAATTATTTTCCATTGTTCATTGTGCTGTAATAAATACCATAAATGTCTGTCATAAGGTTGCTTGCCATCCGTATTAAGGTTACTGGTGAGAGCCGAAGGCATACTTAAAGCCAGAGGAAGTTATTTTTTTCATTTTCATCAGGAATTTTTCGCCACATAGTTTGAAATGCATACATTTTGAATGCCAGTTGCATATGTTTTGATACAAGGATCCCAGTTAACCCAGGGTTAAAAATGCCTTGCATTTCCTCCAGGCATTGCAGATGCTAAAAAAACCAAAGAAAAGCTAAGACAACGCAATACCAGTCTCTAAATATAATTATATAATATTATTGCGGTACAAGAGTGTCTGTTCAAGATATTATAGTGGTAGAAGTTTTAAAAGCTTTGTCATATAAACAAGCCACAAAAATAGCTGTTCCCAGACTTTTTGTGTGGGCACCCTACTTGTCAGTTTGTGATCATGCTTCTGCAATTGAAATCCTGTTGGGTTTGCAACCCTGGTTGTCTAGGTCATGACTAATACTCTGGGATCTGCTGCCTCAGAGGAAGGGCTGGCCTGTGTTAGGCTAGGTGAACTGTGAATGAGAATATCTGGGATCTGTGCCAAGCTCTGCCACAGATTCCCTGTTTGTCCTTGTCATACCTTTGCTCTGCCTCAGTTCCTCATCTCTTCTACAGGGAAAATAATACTAACAAAGGTGGAGCTTGGTCTCTGAATGCTTCTTAGCTGCCTACTCCCTTGTAGGTGCCGTGCAAGATCATATGAATAAATGAAACTGACTGAAATGTGTATAAATGAAACAATATGTACACAGCATAAATTTTACACTGTATCCACCTTGTAGTCCCGAATTTGTTTACTGTATGCAGGTGAGTAACCCCCAAACAGCTGCACATGTGCGATGAGCTTTAAACTGAAAGAGCGTAGATTTAGATTAGCTATAAGGAAAAAAATCTTCACTATGAGGGTGGCAAGGCACTGGAACAGGTTGCCCAGAGAAGTTGTGGATGCCTTATCCCTGGAAGTGTTCAAGGCCAGGTTGGATGGGGCTTTCAGCAACCTGGTCTACTAGAAGGTGTCCCTGCCCTTGGCAGGGGGGTTGGACGTAGATGATCTTTATGGTCCCTTCCAACCCAAACCATTCTATGATTCTATGATTTGTTCATAAGGCTATATATACACCAACCTCACCTCGCTACAACCTCCTTTCAGGCCCTCTACAACTACCTGAAAGGAGGTTGTAGCGAGGTGGGTGTTGGTCTCTTCTCCCAAGTAGCAAGTGATAGGACAAGAGGCAATGGCCTCAAGTTGCGCCAGGGGAGGTTTAGATTAGATATTAGGAACAACTTCTTCACAGAGAGGGTTGTCAAGTATTGGAACAGGCTCCCCAGGGAAGTGGTCGAACCACCATCCCTGGAAATATTTAAAGGACGGGTAGACGAGGTGCTTAGGGACATGGTTTAGTAGTGGACAAGTACGGTTGGACTCGATGATCTTAAAGGTCTTTTCTAACCAAATGATTCTGTGATTCTGTGATATATATAGATATATGCTTCTTATTTGAGTCTGCTGATATAGGCACAGGTGATGTAAGGATAAAAGTTCCTGTGGCCCAGGTATACAATGCTAGAGTGTGTGTGCTTTGGGAGAAAGCTTTATTTCAAGATCACATTGAACTCCCTTTAAGGAGGTGGAATCTTATTATCCAACTACTGAGCAGGTGAGGGTATCAGTGGCTGACAAGAGATAACACAGGTTCTCCTGTGTTGTGTTCTCTCTCATTACCTGAATGACCCACAAACATAACTGTTTATGAGGAATCAAAGTTCGAATACCACTATGTCTATTCCTCTGACTTGAAATCCTCTCCCATCGTTTCCAACACTACAATGTGGAGTCTAAATCTGACTTTTATAGTCAGCAGAGAGAAAAAGGCATTAGAGTGTGATTCGTCTTCGCCTAAGGTGGCTATCTAAAATGGCTTGGGCGAATCACACCCTGGAAATGCTATCTAGCACAGATATGCAGGGTAGGAGCTGGGACTTAAGCAGGAGTCGAATATTTGAATTTCCTTTTATTTGGAAGTGAAGGCCCAGGCCTATTTTCTGTTTAGCCTAAGGAAAGATACCAGCAACAGCCATGAGTGAATGCAAATTACTTCAGCTTAATTAAGGTGAACTGGCAGCCCTGTTCACCTGAATATGAAGTGCCATTTCTCATGCAACTCTAGAAGGAAAATAAAGCCTAAGACACCCCAATAGAAGGGACAGTGGGGGGTGGTGATGAGCTCTCAGGAGACCTGTCTTTGACTTTGTAAATGACCTTGGTCACATCAGTTTATCCCAACCCATGTCTACCTTACAGGATGCAAGTTCTCTGCGAAGTTCGGTCTTCTAGGCCGGAGTCAGTAGTACCACAGATGGATAGTTGGCTAGCTGGGAGACGTTAAGCAGAAGCGAGAGAGTTGGGGGAGTTGTAGGAGGTATAATATATTTGTGCCCCATCTCCATGGGTCTGCCAAGTTACCAGATTCCTTTTATATTTAGAATGCCACAGTCACAGCTCTTTGCTACCTGCATCAAAGTAAAACACCTGTTCAGATAACAGTTTACCATTCCAATACCTTTTAAAACAATTTTTAACCCCCTCTGTAATTACATGAAGTAGGACCTGCTTGTTAGCAACCACACCTCTAGACTCAGGGGACTTTTCCTGCCTTGAAGGTGGTCCAGTAGCTATCTGCAACCAGACCACACTGCAAAGGACACAACTGACAGAAAAACAGTGGCAGAATGTCCAGAGTCTTCCAGAATCTGTCCCTGCCACAGCTGTCAGCTCCAGTAGGGTGCTGAGAATTGAGTGCAGGAGCTTTGGCTCCAGACACAAGCACTTCTGCCACTTGAAGAGAAGGCAGCTTTTTGGCTTCAGTCTCCAGCGATAAGTTACAGCCAGGACACCATGCTTCAGGCAGCACAGGGCATCACAGGCACTCCAGAATTATACAATTCTTACACCTGTTCATGGATATTCACAAACAGTTTGCTCCAGATAGCTCTATATATTCAGGTGTTTTTTTTCTGCAAAGCTCTATACAGTGGGCATAACTGTAAAGACTGGGAGGGAAGAGCTTAATTTATTTTAAGTTTTGTTTACCTGTCATGAAATTCATCAGAGAACATTATACACAGTGTATCATTTGACCTACAGCACTTTGGCACAGTTAAAGGTTGTGTTCTGTCTGTTAAAAGAGATGCCGCATATTTTGGAAGATACCTGTTCAATTTATGGGAGAGGAGAAGCAATCAGTGGTAGGCCTGAGCTGTACAGGGAGGGAAGACCTCCGCTTGGAAAGACAGGGAATTGTCCATTTTAAATTTTTGAACGCATTATTGTTTGATAAGTTGGTAATAAGAAAACAGATTCAGCTAACCTCCCCCGTACAATGGGCTCTACACTGATAAAATTTATTTCCCTTTCAATATGGTATTTGGCTTTCCTGCAATAAAACCCCTGTGTACAGGTATAACTCCACATAGGCTTGCAGAAGACAGAGCAGCGGAGAAGGAGGTGGTGTTGTACTTTAAATGTACCACCAGATTGCAAAGGATACAGCTTTAGCAAGAGAGAAATGAAACTGCAGTATGCAGGTGGGTGCTGCCTTGTATGTATCATACAATAAGAGCACACATATGGCAACTACTGCAGAGCGGTTCATCAAGAGCCGCACATCCAGTTTGTAATATATTTACACAGCCAGGCTCTCAGGAAAGTCAATCTGAATTAGTTTCTAGAGCAGATTTGTTAAGTGCACTGAACTCCTCTGTGGATGCTCTTAGAGTTGATCCAGCTGGCTTTGCTTGGCTTCCAAGAGCTACTTCAATTCTGAGCAGAAACATTTGCATGACAGTTAATACAGTTCAGTGTGGGTTAACTTATATTTGAGAGAAAGTCAGGCTTGAACAGGAAAAGAGCACATATACTGGGAGTTAAGAATTATTTTGAAATCTCTGTTCCAGCTAATTTCCCTGTATACACAGACTCTAAGACAGCAGCAAGAGCTGGTGCAGCGAGACCTTCCAACCAATATAGTCCCAGTGCAGAAGAGTTCACCCGGGGCATAGAAGGAGCTGTGGCAAACTGCCAGTTATTGAGTACGTCCAGGGTTTATTTGCCTCCGGTTGCCAGTTGCTGTATTGCCCCTCTGGGGACCATGACAGCAAGCTGAATTACCCCAGGAGACCAGCTCAGAATGCAAGCAACCCATAGGCAAGGGAGGGCAAAGACCACCTTCAAAGCTGCAATGTGCTGTGAGCCCTTTGCTGCAAACAGTGATCCAAGCAGGGTGTTTAGTACCCAGTCATATGAATAATAAGAAGTGAAGACCTGAAAGAAGTAACCATGTGGCAGGGGGCAGCCACTTTGACAGCAGGCCAGGGCATAAGCCAGCCTAATAAAGTGAGGTTATTTCAAATACATGCAAATTCAGAAAGCAATTTAGCGACCTGAATTCTTAAACTGCAGCCAGTGGGCTTAGACAGAACTGAAAAGGGAAATGAACAGAAAGTCACAGTTAATTTCCCCTGTGTCTGTGCAGAATTTTAACAACAGAAGGCTAATTCTGATTATTTGAAAGAATTATTGTTGAGTGCTGGATCCTTTTATGAAATCACATGAGCCTTTCTCCCTGTTCTTTTGTGTGCTATCTACAGTTGAGGAAAATCTGA
>VYZW01007418.1:0-13386 GCA_013401315.1 Balaeniceps rex | reverse complement strand
TGAGCTGTACAGGGAGGGAAGACCTCCGCTTGGAAAGACAGGGAATTGTCCATTTTAAATTTTTGAACGCATTATTGTTTGATAAGTTGGTAATAAGAAAACAGATTCAGCTAACCTCCCCCGTACAATGGGCTCTACACTGATAAAATTTATTTCCCTTTCAATATGGTATTTGGCTTTCCTGCAATAAAACCCCTGTGTACAGGTATAACTCCACATAGGCTTGCAGAAGACAGAGCAGCGGAGAAGGAGGTGGTGTTGTACTTTAAATGTACCACCAGATTGCAAAGGATACAGCTTTAGCAAGAGAGAAATGAAACTGCAGTATGCAGGTGGGTGCTGCCTTGTATGTATCATACAATAAGAGCACACATATGGCAACTACTGCAGAGCGGTTCATCAAGAGCCGCACATCCAGTTTGTAATATATTTACACAGCCAGGCTCTCAGGAAAGTCAATCTGAATTAGTTTCTAGAGCAGATTTGTTAAGTGCACTGAACTCCTCTGTGGATGCTCTTAGAGTTGATCCAGCTGGCTTTGCTTGGCTTCCAAGAGCTACTTCAATTCTGAGCAGAAACATTTGCATGACAGTTAATACAGTTCAGTGTGGGTTAACTTATATTTGAGAGAAAGTCAGGCTTGAACAGGAAAAGAGCACATATACTGGGAGTTAAGAATTATTTTGAAATCTCTGTTCCAGCTAATTTCCCTGTATACACAGACTCTAAGACAGCAGCAAGAGCTGGTGCAGCGAGACCTTCCAACCAATATAGTCCCAGTGCAGAAGAGTTCACCCGGGGCATAGAAGGAGCTGTGGCAAACTGCCAGTTATTGAGTACGTCCAGGGTTTATTTGCCTCCGGTTGCCAGTTGCTGTATTGCCCCTCTGGGGACCATGACAGCAAGCTGAATTACCACAGGAGACCAGCTCAGAATGCAAGCAACCCATAGGCAAGGGAGGGCAAAGACCACCTTCAAAGCTGCAATGTGCTGTGAGCCCTTTGCTGCAAACAGTGATCCAAGCAGGGTGTTTAGTACCCAGTCATATGAATAATAAGAAGTGAAGACCTGAAAGAAGTAACCATGTGGCAGGGGGCAGCCACTTTGACAGCAGGCCAGGGCATAAGCCAGCCTAATAAAGTGAGGTTATTTCAAATACATGCAAATTCAGAAAGCNATTTGAAAGAATTATTGTTGAGTGCTGGATCCTTTTATGAAATCACATGAGCCTTTCTCCCTGTTCTTTTGTGTGCTATCTACAGTTGAGGAAAATCTGACTTTGCAATTCTTTATTAAGGGAGCAACATCTATTTGCTTAGTTTCCATAATTTTACATACCCCACTCCACTTCAAAGCACCAGTAGCTTTGCTATGAACATCTTCTAGGCTCTAAATATCTTCCTTTTTTTTCCTGTATTTAGCCTATTGTTGCAGTGAGGAAAATAGGGAGTTTTTAGAACGCAGAGCACTCCATTGATGATATTTATTTTTGTCTCACTACGAGAAAAAAGTTATACTGTGTTAGGAGCTGTACAAAGAGAACAAAAAGTTCACTTGTGCCATGGAGACCTTTGAGTCTTAAGTCCTTTAACTGACTGTGCTCCTGTAGCTCCATTAGTTGAACTGTCCCTCATTCCTGTTCAGGGGCACATTCAGCCCAAGCGGCTGCTTGGGAGCTGCCCAGTCCTCCCTTCATCAGGTTGTCACACACCACTTGCCCTGCAGAAACCCAAGGCATCTTCTCTCTCCTCTGTAGAAAGGTAAGGGGCCTTGAGCTACCTCAGAGTAAGCAAGGGTGGGGAGTTGGTGCATGAGATGGTTGCAGATGGCTCCTATGCCAGCTCCGTGGCATCTCAGTAAATTTGTGTAGTGCTTTTGGGTTTAGGAGAAATGCTTGGGTGGATTGTTTAACTTAGTACTTTAGACTCTGCTCAGCACTTTAATTTATGTGGGATAAACAACACAGAAGGAGAAACTCTGTAACATACCACCTCCCTGCTTCTGTGATTAAATTGAAGGGGAGACAGGAGTCCCTTTTCCTTTCTCCTAATGAAGCTTCTCACTGGTTTAGCAAGAACACAGGACTCTACTGCGGTTCACTGAGTGTAGCTGTGAGCTGCAGAACATCATTTCAGTTAGGGTTGCACAGAGCCAAACTAATCGGCCTTTCAGTCCTCTGATTGCTGTCTTTTCTGCTCTCCTTTTGAGGCAGGTGCTGTGACAATAAATCCAGAGCAGGAAAAATGAATTTGAAACTGCAGCAATTTAATTAATAAGATGATGAGGAGAAATAATCTCAGAACCACCGGCCCAAGCAAATTTGCTCCTACTGCCTTGTTCCACTGTGGGCATATGTTTCATGCAGGACCTTAGTCAGACCTGCCAGGAAAATGTCTTTGTCCCACCAGGACTCTGCTGTGTGCCTGTTCTCATCTGGTGCTGGTTGGAAGGAGGATTTTCTCCAGAAGCAGCTAATAAGACTTACACTGGTGTGTGGAAACATTATGTAAATGATGCAATTAATTAGAATGGTGGAACCAATTAATTTTTCAGTTTGCTAACCAATTACAATTTTGAAAAATGATTTTGAAAAATTCCTCTCCCCTTCAATAACTGAAAGAACGTTTTCAGTAATTTTTTTAAATGTTCTGGAGCAGAAATTTGAGACTTTCTTGGCAAAACAGAAAAGAAAAATTTGATCTAATGAAACAGGTAATAGATTCAAGCTGGGCTCAGGAAAACAGTAAAGTGTAATGTAATTTCAAAGGAAAACTGAAATGTTCTGTTTTAAAAACTAACAAAAATAATCATTCCAAGGTTTTTGCTGGAGTTACTTTATCAATTTGACACAAATTTAAGGAGTTTTGATCACACCATTTCCAGNCAGAGTCTGCTGTTCAGCTCTTTCTCTGTTGTCAAGAGCTCCAGTTATGAAAACATCGGTCCCCTCAATTCATCCATGCAGCTCTGATTAGCATCGCTATGGGTTCTCATTTGAATTGAGGGCAGCATTGGAAATTGCAGGCTATTCAAGCACAGACAAGCAAATGAGAAGCCAAAGACAGGTGACATGGAATTAAAAGAATGAGATGAGGTATAATGATGGAAACAGAGAGCGGTTGCTGGTACTGAGCTTTTTTGAAAGCTGCACTTGCAACATCTGCTGTTTCTCCTTCTTCTACCCCTAGCCATTCCTCCTCAGCCCGGTTTTGCTACAGTCTGTTATCAGGAAAGCAAATGTAGTAAGGCGGCTTTTTTGCCTGTCTGCCTTGAACTCAGCATGCCGTCTCCCATCCACATCCTGACCTTGCAGTTGTGTGAGATACCTACAGATTCCCCATGCTGGGATTTGTACCTTCAACTCCAGAAAGGGAACGATCACAAACCTGCAGACTGAATCCCTCTTTAACTCAAGTGTGCTGGGCAGATGCTCTCTTACCTGTCGATTTTATTTAGATAGGTTGTTCCTTCTCTCCAGACTTGGAGCAGTTAGTATTTCTGTTTCTGTTTAAGCAGCTTTTTGTGACCTAATTTGTTTCTGAGCATGTATGTGATTCTAGTAGATACCACATGGAAATTACTCTGTGTGTGTGCAGTGTGACCCTCTGTGCTGTTCACTCTCTTTCACTGGATGTTCACTGCAAAAATGCTCTGAAGTTTAAAGGTGACATTCATGCTCCCTCTGGTGTGCCTGGCTACATGAACAGCAGGTAGAACAAGGATCTGTCTGTTCAGGGGATATCCGGTGCTGTCTATTCTCATCCGGTATACAGTGAAACAGGCATTATATACATATCCTACACTACCAGTGCAGACAAGCTCTCCAGCCCCTGTAATGACATTAGCAGCTCAGAACACTGTTTACCTTCAGGACTGTGTCCTTCCAGGGCTGGTGTCTTTCTCCAAGGTGAGAAAAGGCCAGTCCATATACCTTACTGTTTTTTTGGAGGGAGCGATTAGCAGTAGGTAAAACACAAAAGCATTAAGCATCCCATAGCACTACCCACAACAGACACATCCCAAACACAACAGCTGCAGATCCAGAATCAAAACTCTTGTCAGCGTTTTAGTGGTTCGGTTTTATGGTGCAGTTCAGCCCACTGTAGATTGCAAGCTTTACCCGCTCTGAACAATTGCGTAGCACTATTGCATAGCACTCAAGTGCTAGAGCTACACCTCATCCTTTATAAAGAGATAAATGCTTGATTTCAAAAAGTACAGTGAAGGAAAAACCTTTAGTGCATTCTTCCAATGCTTAACTACAATTACAGTTAGATTGCTCCTTCTTTTTTTTCTGGGCTTGTCTAAAATCACTATATCTTGTGGGTCCATTCTCGAAGGGAATGGTTCTGAGGAGCTTCCTTCATCTGTGGAGTTCCCTATAAATCAGTATCAAGTCACCTCTTCTCTGAGAGAAGCTGAATGCGTTGTACTTATTCACTGATGTTTTTCAAGCCTGATTCTTGTGGATATTTTCTGTACCTTTTCATGCTTTGCAGCTGGACACTAGAACTAAAACATCGTACTGTATGCCTTCTTAACATTTTATGTTAGTGACTAGTATCTCTCCTATACTTCATAACGTCCTTCTTATTTGTGCACAATTGTTTCACCTTTTTCTGGTGGTAGATTTGGAACTCAACTAGTTATATTCAAGACTACCATTTCAGAGTTACTTTTTAGGACACCTACCCTCTTCAGAGTGTCATTCAAGTTCTTTGCTGCCAGATGTTTGATTTTACATTTGACTAGAGTAAGAAGCATGTCCTTAAACTCTCACTGTTACAGATATAAAATATCTGTAAATATATAAAATAAAATCTTTTATATCTGTTACAGATATAAAAGATACACCATATAGTAAAAAACCCCCAACAATCTGGATGTCATCAATGCTCAGAGATGTACTCACATCTGTACACAAAGATCTGGCTGGCATAGGATTGAAAGGAAATTCCTCTGGAATCTCACTGGGAACTACTACCCAACAAGGCAGTCCACTCTTAACCATTCCTTCTTGGAAACTATCAGCTGACCAGTTAAAACTAGAATGCTTTATGGGACAAATTAAATATATTGTGGTCTTAGTCGGTAATATCAACGGTTGACTTATCTTGAAAGTTGTGATTTCGTGGAGGTGTGGAGACAAGTTTAATGGACAAGCCCTTGTTTGCAGGAAACTTAATTGGCATGAGCTGTGCTGCCAGCCTTTAGTTCTTAAAGCATGATACCATTTGGGGGTTAAAATACAGAAAAATAGACCCTTCCACATCCAGGCCTCCATTCCATACCTGCTGCTATCTCATGCTCTCTAAATCTGCAGCAACTGGCAAGATGCTGTCTGTTTGCCTTGGTCCTGCACAGGAACTAGAATTGATCAGGCAGGAACCAGCAGAAATGACGTTTGAATCAGAGCAGAGGTTTGCTAATGGTTGGGGGGCCTGAGGATACATTTGGTTCAGGAGGAGGGTTAATACAGCTTTTGATCTGATCCAAACTCATCTAGAGGTGACCCTTCTACACTCACCCCCTGAGCTTCAGTTACAAAATCAGCTGTGTACAGACACACAACCAGGGGGCCAGGTATGCACATGCACGCACACAGACACACACGCACAGAACTTACTAGGCTGAACCCTTCAAATCCAAACAGCTTCAGTAAACAAAAATGAAAAGGAAGCCCATAGGCAGGTGCTGTCATCAATTCAAACTGGCATATGTTGTCAGGATAGAGGACCCTTGAAAAGGCAGGAACAGGGATCTAATCCACACTAATTTTGTAAGAAAATCATTCAAATCAGCATATACCAGCTCCTTATAAATCAATGCTGGCACAGTTACCGATTCGCACACTGTTCTGAGAACAGAGATATGAAACCTGTTACGCAGAGTGCCTGTCCACGTCAGAAATCCTCTCCTTTGAGAAGGCATTTGTGCTCTGGTGAAAGGGCATCACTGGCAGCATCTCATCCCCCTGCATTGAATGGTTTTGTCCTTCAGTCCAGGAGAGTGCATCCCTTCAATGCCAGGTGCACTGTCAGGCCAGACAAACTCATTATGCCACATTTTCCAGCCCATTGAAATAGCAAAAAGCTGAGCTAATATTTTGCTGCAGGCTAGGAATTCCAGCTGGAACATGACGTTTGCTAACCTGCAGTTTCCTTAAAGTTGGGGCTAGAAGGGCATGGCCAAGTAAGATGGTAGCTGCAGCATATCTGAGGTCTCTTACTTGGGCCAGATGAGCTTTTCCAGCACCTAAAGTCCTTCTGTCCCTTATTCATTGAGAAATTTCCTTTCAACTAAAAACACGTGTGACTCCAGAGTGAACAAGTTGCATGAGACAGATGAGGAAAAGCTGTAGCTGAAGAAGAGTAGCTGAAGACACAGGAGACTTCACTGGACTTATATTTTTGAGGTTTTCCTTTGCAAACACAAAAAAATTACAGCCTTTGGATTTATTCTCTTTTTCTAGTGGAAGTTCAGATTATGAGGTGCAAAATGGGAATCTTCCAGATCCATAAGCTTTGCTACCAGTCTTCCACACTTATCAAAAGTGGCTTTACTGTCTAACTAAGAATATGTGTCCTGTCAGGCACATTTTTATGGGATCTTGAGGTTTGTTGATCATACCACAAAAGCAGAAGACGTGATGTTTGTCATCTTGTTGCTGGAGCACAGACACTGTACACAGATCCCATAATGACAGTGGAGGGGAGACAGTGCCAATGATTCAAGGAAGGTCTGTCAGGAAGCTTTGAGGGAGCCTCCCATGCTTTGACGTATCAGAATGACTCTTTCTCTCTTCTCTTTCTTTACAGGCAAGAAAAATTCCATTCTGCTGCATAAAGTCCAGCATGACCTCAATTCAGGTGTTTTCAACTACCAAGAGAATGAGATCATCCAGCAGATTGTGCAGCATGACAGAGAGATGGCACACTGTGCTCACAATGTCCAGGCTGCCGCCGCTGCCGCTGCTGCTGCCGCATCCACGCCCACCCCTGTCATCTGGACTCCACTGATCCAGGCACCCCTGCAAGCTGCAGCAGCTACCACTTCTGTTGCTATAGCTCTGACCCACCACCCACGCCTCCCGACAGCCATTTTCCGTCCTCCGGTGTCCGTCTTGGGTTCCTTGGGACAGCAATCCAACCAGACTCCAAGACAGCTGAAAAGGCTTCACTCTCTAATCCCATCGACTGGGCCTTCTGCCGTTGGCTCTCCCTCCAGTACTCCATCCCAGCTGCATACACCAGGAGCAGAAACCCCTTCGTCCTCTTCCTTCCACATCCAGCAGCTCGCAGGATTCTCAGCTGCTGCCGGCTTAGGCCAGTTCCAGGTGGGATCCCCTCCAGGTGGCTCAAGCCAGCCAGGTTTGAGCGGTGCATCCTCAGTGGGACTGAGCCAGTTCCAACACGCACCTTCTGGATCACCCTTAGGAACAGCTCAGCCCATGCAGCAGCAGCAGCAGCAGCAGCCAGCCCTTTCCAGCAGTGGATTTGGGCACTTCCAGCAAGTGACAACTAGCTCCCCATCAACATCACTCACCCAGCTCTCATCAAACTCGCCCCCAGGTCTTCTCAACCAGTTCCAGCCCACCACAAGACCACTGCAGGGGGGACAGTTACAGCACCTCTCAGGCAGTGGGACTCTGGGGGGAATGAATCACTTCCAACCCCCTCCTTCTTCCAACTCTCCATCCTCCAGCCTAAGCCAGTTGGCACAGGCCTCTGCTGGGCTGTCCTCAGGCCTGTGCCAAACACATCCAAGTGCATTAGGATCTTTAACTGGAACGATAGCCCAGCTCCACCAAGAACGGCCACCTTTTGCCTCCATGTCTCCACTACAACAGTCTGGTGTCGCCTCTCCCTGTTACACCCCTTCTGGCCTTAGTCCTCCTAGTCAGAGCCCAGTGGCAACAAGAACTTTTCAATGTGGCCCTTCCGGGGCCTCGGGCTCTCACGGATCTCTACTCCTGCCTCAGACCGCCAGCCCACCTCCACAGATCCTCCAGTCCAAGAGCACGCCACCTGTGCCACCGGGACGCCTAAGCCAGGACATCAAGTTGATTTCTGCTTCCCAGCCATCTTTGCCCCAAGAGCTGGCCCAGACACTGAGCCAAAGTTCTCATTCCTCTAGGGAATCTGTTTCCAGCTTCTCTCCTTTTCCTGGTGGAGGGACTGGACTTCTTGGGAAGCCTTGTAGCTCAATTCCTGGGCGTGTGACTTTGCCACGTCAGATGTCCTCAGGTTCTTTACCACATCCGCTGGTGTTTGGGGCCAGCGCTGCAGGCGCCGCTTCTCTGACTGCTGGTGGGCGGAAAGAATCTGTAGTGCTCACAGGGGATCTGGAACCTGTCAGATCCAAACTGCCCTCCAATTTGTGACTCCTTCTGAGAGCTGGTTATGTCAGGCGTGCAATTCAGTTCCTGATTAGACTTTCATGAATCATTCCCCCCCCGCCCTTTTTTCTCCATTTCTTTTGTTTAGGTTTAACTGTGATTAGAAACAAACAAAAAACACACAAAAAATCCAACAAAAAAAGAAGATAACCAGGTATTCTTAGAGCTATAGATTTTTGGTCACTTGATTTTATAGAATATTTTAATACATGGAACAAAAGGATATGAGCAAATTTAATCCAACGAGGTAACGCACAGACAAGGCATGTGCCTGAGCTGGAACATATGAATGATCAGCCATAGAAGCCACCAAAAAAGGTTTTCTTGTTGAGACAAAGATCTGAGGTTGACGTGGGCCACGGAAGGGAACATCAGGTCAGGCCTGTAGCTGGTGTTCTTAGAACAGCTCTGGTTGGCCTCAGCTTTGCATCGCTTAGCACCAGCTGTGAACCTGGCCTGCAGCACCTATTTATGGGGGGACTTGTGCTCACTGTGCACATCAGAAAGTTTCACCTCCTCCCAGGTTTTCTCCTGTGATCAGCAGGTTGCAGAGGAAGCAAGAAGAGGGGTGAGTTTCATTAATGCAGTCCCCTCTAGGGATTTCAGAAGGGCTGAGTTTTTGTTTGGACTCGATCTGAAGAAGATAAAGGTGATGAGGAGATGGATGGATGGGCCTGACTTCAGATGCTTGTCTCTTTCTTATTCCACTGATGCTCTAGTGGGAACAAGAAACAATCCCTTGTAAGTCACAGGGAGGGCAGTGTATTTTTGTAGGCGTTGGGGATGTGGGTTGTGGGAGAAGTCCTGTCTCTCTGCCAGCATGCCAGGCAGCTGGCCTCAGCCAGCAGAAGAGCCCAAGCTTCAACCTCTCCATGGTTTGGAAAGTGTGTGTGCTGCCTTCCAGGTTGGGTGGTGCAAAGCAAGGGGAGGGATGAAGAAAGAGGTAGCACTTTAACCTTCCCTCTCTCATTTTAATGTCTCAGTGTCCATGGGATGACTGCTTTGAAGAGAACTGGGTAGAATAAGATGGAAAAGTGGGGTGCAGTCACAACAGCCCTCTTCCTCCTTAGCCCAGGGGAGTTTGAGCTTTGAGGCACCGAGGCAAGTATCCTCCAGATTTGCTATGTTTATACCATTAAACCAGATTAGACCAGAAATTTGGCCAGCCATGGTCGATGCTTCTCCTGTGATGGGGGAATTGAAATCATTTGCTTGATTTCACCAGCAATAACAGCCTGCACCTGATTGGCTTTGGTCTTGCCCTACAGTTGCAGCATCACTGGACACATCTGGGGCCTGGCAGGCACCTTGAGTTGGATTTTATGGGCTCCCCTGACATAAGGCAGTCAAAGTGGGATGAATACAGTAAGGGGCCATTGGGTGCACACAGCACTGAGAAGCTACAGCCTTTACCTCTAGAACAAATGTCTCCTTTTCTTTTACTTTGATCCTTTCTTTCTCTTTTGTTTGTCCTTAGGCCAAGAGGTGTCTCCAGCCACCTCACTGTAAAGAGTCAGGTGCTCAATTTTTCTAACTCGTGTTAGAAACACATGTCCAGCCTCCCTCTGTTTCCAGCTATCATGGGGTCCTTTCAGCCCTCAGAGGGAAAGCAGGACTTCATGCAACAGTGCCAAAAAACTTACTATTATCACAGATCCATATAACTCCCTCATCTCCTCCCACCCACAACTCTCTCCCAAAACACTGGCTGACAGTTGTTTTTTATACCGAATTGTTTGCAAAACTCTTGACATGTGCCTGTATCTTCAATGTTGCTGCAAGCATTCCTGGGCACTCCTGCTTCAACGTGCTTTGGTGGCTCAGAATTCAGATGTAATCAGCTTTGGTCTTCCTTAAAGGGTCAGGGGAACCCTAGAAATGTTTTTTCTACTAGCTGCATACAACTATATATGTGTGAGTGTGTGTGGTGGGAGGGGTGCGTGTGTGTGTGTGTGTATAGATTTTATATATGTATATGTACACACATGCTTTTATATATATAGTATACAGTTATACACATATGTAGTCTATTTATGCACATGTATAAGCATGCACACACACACACACATATATTTATATATATCTCTCTCCTAGTTTTAAAATACATGTCAATTTTGACCCTCCTGTAGGACTGATTGGCGGGTGATAATTATAATATATAGATTCTACTTTTCCAAATATGTACAGGTTCACCTTGAAACAATCAGTTGATGGAATTGAAGCAGACTCACAGTCCCTCTCATATTTTCAAAAGTGTGAGGCAGTTCCTAGAAGGAAGACTCACAATATCCTTTTAAGTTTCATATTTGTTTTAGCAATCTTTTTTCCCCATATGCTAGAGGACCCCTAGAATGAGCATCTCAAGAGGCTGGGAGCTAAGCTGTTTGGGTTGGGTATCTAATATAAGCAAGTGGGAAAGGTCTCCAGCCCAGCAATGCCAAGCCCTCATGGATGACTGTCCTGTGACTGCTGCATTGGTACTTGAATCTCAACAACCCCTGTGGACACTCAGACAAATGGAGGTGCACAGAAACACCCTGAGGGCTCTCTCTGGTAGACGTGTGTTCCATCCACCAGTCTGGTGAACATCCTTCTTCGGTTGGGTTCCTTTGCTTCGTTTTTCACAGGGTTATTGTTTGATTTTCCAGTTCTTAGCAGTGCAGTAGCCAATATTGAGTTATTCTGGCTGGACCCCAGTCAACACTAGGCTTGTCTCAGTAGGTGGAACTATGTTAATTATTATTGTTATTTTTTGTTTTATTTCGGGGGGAAGGGAGGGAAGAGTTCTAGGGGTGGGGTTTGCAATATAAAACACACAATAAAAACCTTAGTAAATAAAAATGTGAAAAACCCATCCCTCTGACTTGCTGTGTGCTTTAAGTGTTGAACTTCAGGTAACATGAGATGAGGTTCAAAGAAGAAAAAAATCTTGGGTGGCATTTCAGTCCTGTCTTTCCTGTTGAACAGAGAAGATGCAGGGTTTTGTCTTACTTCCTGTCTATTTTCCTGATGTCTTCAGAGCTTTAGTTGTGTGTCTACCTGCTGCCACATCTCCACCTCACACATTCTTGTAGGAAGTGTGTATTAAGCCATTGACAGTAAAAGTTTAAAACTTTTGCCTACACTTGAATTTTTAACAGTACAAAGGAGAAATCTGGTAGTTGTTTTGCAAATGTGTGTATGAAAATCCTCCACATTAATAGCAGATATAGAAACTCTGGCTGACTTTGTGACCCTCAGAGAAGAGCCTAAGGAGCCCTACCACAGGATACAGACCTTAACAACTTGGAATAGGGACTATCACAGAAAGCGGACAAAAAATGGGAGAAAGTAAGTAGCTGTTTCGAGGTCTCAGACTAAGCTGGATGATGATGCCAAGGTCAGGACATGATGTATTTTAGGAAGGTAAAACTAGCCTCAACTCAGCTTTCATTTCACTCCTGTGATGCCCTCTGAGTCTTTGTCCAAACCCACTCTAGGAAGTATGCACAAAATTGATGATTTGGGTCAGTAGCTCACACAGGAGCCGTATGGCCTCATGCACTTTTCTTTGTAGCCAATAAAACATAGGGCAAAGGAGCCCAGCTGCTGGAGTGTGTCCTACAGCCTGTGGCAGCAAGATGTAGCTAGGCACCATCCTCCCTGCCCCCGCTCCTCCAGCCAATTGATACCAAGAACCTCACCTCTCGCCTCTGTGCAGTGCCTCACCTCTGCGTTGCTGATAGTCTCACATTCATTTTTCCTTCTCTGAAATCTCATTTTCTTCGTACCTTTTCATCCAATGGTTGCACTTAGCCCTCTGACATGTGCCCAGCCTCTGAAAGACTTGAATTTGCTAACACATCAACAGTGTGTCTTTCCTGCTGACATGAAAACAACATCCAGGACCTTCTTCACCAGGACGTCCAATGCCAAAGATGGCAAAAAAGAAAAAAAAATGGAGCCCAAGAGCCATGAATTAAATCAGTATTTTGCAGAGAAGGATGCACAGATGCACACACTCCCACTGACACAGAGCAGCACAGGCTCAGTCCAAGCAGGACACTCATTTTCTCTTCCCTCCTGCTTCTGATGGTATAGGAAAATGGAAGACCCTGCCGGTCTCCCTCCATCAATTCTCTGACCTTGTCAGTAAATGAGCAGAACTGGTGAGGAAAGCGTAAACCAAACATTTTAATCAGAAAATGCTATTCCCTTGAAACCAGATGGCTCTGCCTTGGTGGGTCAGTTGTCCTGGAGTTTCAGTGAGGGCTGTTTAGGCAGTAAAATGTTTGTTTTGCCTTTCAAAATGAATGTCTGTGCCAGGCTTTTTTATTTTGCATGCCATTACTATTACAGAGGAAACTGGGATTGTGAGTCAGTCCTGCCCAATCAAAATTTTCTTTTAAAATTAGGTTTCACAGAAGATTTGTAAACTTTCAAGGTTTTCGTGCTGGAATAGAACAAAATCCCAGTTTTGAGGTCTTAAACTTCCCTGTGAAACCTGCCTTTGTTCTCTACTAGGTTTTTCTGGTTGAGAGGTTTTTCTTCCTCTCTGCAAACTCACTGAGCTGTTTGGACCAGCAAAGTGATGGCGTTCATTGAGCACAAAATGGTGAAGCACAGTGTGGACACCAGCCTAGAAGGAGCCTCAGCAGACCTCCTCGCTCAGTGTTGTCCTCCAATCACAACCACTGTAGAGAGACCCTGCAACATATCTGATGTGTCTCCAGGAAGCCTGGCACTGGGGATGGTGTTGTGCATGTCCTGGCTGAGTCCTTTTTTTATCTCCCTTGCAAATTCAGGGATCTCGTAGCACTGGGCACAGGACCGGTGAGCTCTGAGGAGGCAACAGGTACCCTACAAGGTATTTCAGTGAATGCCCAGAAGGAAAACGGATTTGCACCTTTCTCCTTCTTGCTAGGGGAGACATTAGTAAGTTAGGAACCACCACTTTAAAGAAATGAATGCACAGAATCATAGAATCGTTTAGGTTGGAAAAGACCTTT